>JANZLX010000002.1:10350046-10365964 GCA_025531955.1 Erythroxylum orinocense | reverse complement strand
ATAAAATTTTACATAATTTTTGAATAATATTCACAAGTTAATTATATTACTTAATTTAAATTAAGAGATCAAATAATTGAGTAATATCAAGTCAGCTGATAGAATCAGCTATCAACTAGCAGCTAATGCAATCAACTGATTGTCAAATAAGATGTTTGGTAAAATTAGTTGTTTAGTATTAACTGTTTATGTGTAAAATGATTATGAGGACATGACTTTAAAAAATTATAAGGCTATGAATATTGTATATTTTAGTATTTTGTTGAATATTCTTATAGGAGTTTAAATTTTAGACATTTAATTCTATAAAAATCAAGTTTATAACTATAATAAAAACTTATAACATACAGTAATAATAATAATAATAACACCACCACCACCACCACCACCAACAACAACAATATTAATAATAAAAAAACAACAACAATAATAATAATCCAACGTTAAATTTTCTATTTATATGAATGATATAGCAAGCTACATCATATTAGTATTTTTCATATAATATATATAAATTTTATTATTTAATAAATTAAAATGACTTATAAAGACATGACTTCAAAAATTTATAAGGTCACGATTAAATATTTAATTTTACAAAAATTAAGAATAGAACAAAAATTAAATTATACAAAAAATTTACGAATGTTTCATGCATAATTCATAAGCATAACATAGTGTGGTGCATGACACAATTAATTAATTTTAACTAGGCATAAATTGACTTACAAAAATTAATTAATGGATATGAAACTTAGAAAGCCCAAAGCCATGGACGTCTAATGCCTTTTCTCCCTTTCATGGTTTTTGCGGTGAAGTAACAGAGCGGAACGTGAGGGGTTGGCAGAATTGGTTTTTCACTTGTTGTAATCAACTGTTTACATGGAAACGCTATTATAGAGTAGCTTTTCAACATTCACCTGATTGGGATAAATATGCCATTTATACATCTTCTTACCAAACAAGAATTTCAATTGTTTGAAATAGTCAAACAGTTGAAAGGCTTGAATTAATTAAAAAATAGCTAATTCCTTAATTATTGAGTGCAGCCTTAGGTCCTGTTTTGGCAATCAACTGATTACATTTAGCTGTTAGTTAATAGCTGATTCTATCAGCTGATTTGACCAGCGAATTGCATTAGCTGTTTGTTAGAAATGTTTGATAAAATTAGTTGTTTAGTATTAACTTTTATGTGTAAAATGACTTATGAGGACATGACTTTTTAAAAAAATTTATAAGAATATAAATATTATATATTTTAGTATTTCGATGAATATTCTTATAAGAATTTAGATTTTAAATATTTAATTATACAAAAATTAAGTTTATAACTCCAATGGTATGTTTGGTTCTGGTATTCTATTACCCATATATTCTTAATTATTAGGAATTCTGTGATAAGCTTTAAAAGTTAGAACTTGCAGCGAATAAAAGTGGGAAAAAAAAACTTCACATCGTAAATGAAGAGAAAAAAATTTGTTATATAGATTATTTATCTCCTTTATTGTGAGCTTTAAGGTTTTTAAAAATATTATTTTTATAATAAAAGATAAATAATTTTGAATATATTACTAATACTATAATAATGTTATCATTATTTACAAGTGTAACTTATAAGTTTAAAACAACATAAATGAGTATGATAAACTATAATAATCCATTCCTATTATCATTTTTTGCAACAAGCTGAACAAAACTTGTAAATTGAGGACAAAAAAAGTCATTGCCAAACAGCTAATTAACAACTGAACTAACTGTTTGGTCTAAAAGCTCATCTTTTAGAGCTTTTTACAAAATAATTAATTAAATTGAATCAATCAAGTCAATCAACTTATACCTAAACAATAAAATAATTTTTTAATATGATCGAACCATTAAAATTGAATCAACTGAATCAACCAACTGAAAAACAGCGGATAAGCTGCTTACTCGTTATTAGATACTCTAAGAAAACGTACAGCTTTTGTGCTGGTGGCGTAAAGATTTATCAACTCACCAGAATCACTTTTTGTACGCAGTTCAATGATATTTTCTGGCTGAAATAATACAAATTCCAATGTGAACGCCCATTCTAACTATGTCGGTCTCTTGGTGGCTCAAATTCAACAACAATACGAAATTCGAGTGGTTTCAGTTGTTTTTTTCCCCTAACTTAAATGCTAGATTGTTTGTGTGGGCCATCCAGTAGTAAACTGGAATCAATTCACACATTTTCTAGACTAGGATCACTCTGCCACTTGCACAAGTAACCTGAAGATCTACCTCCTAGGGGTAGCTCCCTAGAGACGATAATATTTTAGATTTCATGTTAGAAGCATCAAGAGTTCTTTAGAATTTATTATTTGATTATTTAGGCATAATTTCGTCATAGAAATGCATCAAGACTGCACGTTGGAGCAAGAACCTGGCATGCGTGGACAAACTTATCCTAAGATCAATCAGATCACTATGGGAGTTTGCCCACGAGCGGGGACGGTTCACCTAGGGATGTGTAGGATGAACACACCCTGGATTAACCAGAAGAAGGATAAGAGAAAGGGAAAAACAAACAAAAACAAAATGAATTTAATGGGGTTCAATTTCAACATCCAAGAGGAGACATTTACACTATTGAGGATGTCATACGTGTAAGGCTAACTGCAAAGCCGGTAAGTTCATACAACAGGAACATTTGGAAATCTGCCACGTTTCACTTTCCGTCCTAAGGTCCCATTTTTCTATTCTGCTTTTGTAATCCATTGCCGGACAAGCGTAATAATGTAACGATTCCTTAAACATGTTAAATAGGTTCCAGTTTCATTAGTGTTTAGCAAACGCCCACATCGTAGGTTTTGTGATTGTTTTGCCTTGTAGTCAGTCTTTGGTTGGCAGGTACAGCCAGAAAGTTGGAGATTCCCATACTTAAGGTCCCTAAAGACACGTTGAAATCGGTTGGTTTCTGCAGCAAAGTTCTTTTTTACCCCCTAATTTCTGCCAATATCTAGTTGATCCAAGCAGCTGTATCGGATCTTCATAATTTCTGAAGCGGTTTGATAGAGTTCTCATATCATATCCAATTCCTTGGTTTTCTCCTCTCTTTCCCTTTTGGTTCTTCCAATTGATCAAGCTAGCAGCTTGACGTGTATAAACCCAGTTCCTGAGCCATGATATCCTGACAAAGGTTTGTGTTTTGAGAGACAATCTGATTGCTTTCTGTTGATGGGTGTCTCAGTCTCTCTACCTGATCGCAAGTGGTGTATCATTTTATTAAACATCGCCTTTCTTTCAATAGCTTGCGCTTTCTTTGTTTCAAGAGCAAATTCCGCGGATTTTGTTCTCCTGAACAGTAACCCATCTTCCGATGTCACAAGTGGCAGAGCCTGCAAAGGTTTGCTAAGTCTAGATGATTACAAAGCCAAGTGCCTTTTCCTTCAATCACATAATTCATGCCTCTCAGAAGGTTATATCGACTATCTTCACATTTTCTATTGCAATTTTGGAAGATTTACCTTCTTAGGATACTTTTTCCTATTTCTTTGGCTTCTGGTACTCTTCTACATATTGGGAAACACAGCCTCTGAATACTTTTGTTCTTCACTTGAAAACTTATCTAGCCTACTGAAATTGTCCCCTACGATTGCTGGGGTCACTCTTCTTTCGCTTGGCAATGGTGCGCCTGATGTTTTTGCTAGTATAGTTTCTTTTACGGATAGTGGGACTGGAGAAATTGGCTTTAATACGGTGATAGGTGGTGCTTCCTTTGTGACTTGCATTGTCGTTGGAGTCTTGAGCATTTTGGTGCATAAAAAACAGATTAAAGTCCACAAACGGGCCTTTGTTAGAGATATCTGTTTCTTCCTTTTAGTCCTTGCATCCTTCATTTTCATATTGTTCCAAGGCGAAATCAATTTGTGGGGTGCCATTGGATTTGTCTCCATGTATATTGTTTATGTGATTCTCGTGTATATGTCTCACATTCATTGGGAAAATGGTAGCAGAAAGGATACTGAAAGGCATGCTCTTTCATGTTGTGCCAATGACTTGAGTGTGCCCATATTGAGTAGCATGGAAAAAGGAGAAGTGGGGTTTGAGGAACAAGCTGCTTTGGAAGGGAGTAATGAAAAAGAAATGAAGCAAGGTTGCTTGTTTCAAAGATTGTCAACTCGTTGTAGCATGCTTCTTTTCATCCTCCAAATGCCTCTTTATTTACCTAGGAGACTAACAATCCCTGTTGTTTGTGAGAAGAGATGGTCTAAGCCAATTGGAGTTGTTTCAGCGACTCTGGCACCACTTCTCTTGTCTGGCCTTTGGATTCTTCAAGATCAGAATGCCAATTACTCAGCGAAGCTAGTCGTCTCTGGAATTGGGTCCTTGTTGGGGATTGCCTTTGGTGTTTTTGCTTATGTGACAACAGAGAAGTCAAGTCCACCTAGAAAGTGCTTGTTTCCTTGGCTTGCAACAGGGTTTGTAATGAGCATGACGTGGAGTTACATTACAGCTCAAGAATTGGTAGCGTTGTTAGTTTCACTTGGCTATATTTTCGGTATAAGCCCTTCTATACTGGGGCTAACAGTTCTTGCTTGGGGCAACTCACTCGGGGATTTGATAACTGATCTAACAATGGCTTTGAATGGTGGTCCTGAAGGTGCACAAGTAGCTATTTCTGGATGCTACGCAGGTCCTATTTTTAACATACTCTTTGGTTTGGGAATGTCAATGGTTGGTGCCTCTTGGTGCGTATACCCTTCCTCTGTTGTTATTCCGAGAGATCCATATCTGTTGGAAACAATAGGCTTTTTAGCAGGTGGTTTGATTTGGGCACTTGTAGTTTTGCCCTGGAGAAAAATGAAGATTGATAGGTTCTTGGGAGCAGGCCTCTTGGCTCTATACCTGATGGCTGTGTCTCTAAGGCTGATTCGAAGCACAAGCAATGATTCATGAAGCTGAACTCCTGTACAGTAGCTGCACAATAATAGTTGCAATGATTTGTTTAAGTTCAACATGTACAGAACTGTAGATTCGTTATGTGGTGGGAGTAATGAAATTAATTTATCTTGTTCCATTATTGCACAAGGTTGAAACGTAGGAATACTGTGTTGTAACGTCATCGTACAGATGAAAAGAGCTTGTGCTTCAGAGCTGGGAGAAACAGAAAATGAAGTGATACCTGATTGATCGACAAGTTCTGCGAATTTTTTTCTTCTTGATTTTGTTTGATTACTAAGCCTGGGGACTTTTTATAGGAGGGGACTGCTGTCACTGATTCTTTTGTTACCACAAAGTTACCCCTCCGGGATTGATTTTACCATCAACTGAACTCCAGTCTGATGTGAAGATATGTAATTATTGTACACTAGGAAAGTCGGTAGATCTGTCTCCTTGTAAAGTGAATGAGGTATTTGCTGGTGATATGAGATCAGATTATCTGTTTTCATTATTTTATTGGGCAACTAAAATCGGAGCGAAACAGAGGACACGCTAAATTTCGGAACAGAGGATTTTGCGTCTCTCATATGGGGTTATCTGATAATTGTCTGTCAAGTGTAACTCTTATATCATTAGAAATGACAGGAGATTGAGAGAAAAAGTTTAAATTAACATGGCCAATGAAGGGAGGTTGCTTCATCATCATAAACTGTATAATTAACATCCAATTATGTTAATCAGGAAAGATTAGGATTAATCACCAAGCCAGTTTTCGACAAGGTCACTGTGATGAGAAAGCGACGGAATCCATGACAGGCTTGCAATGTATTGCAATTGGGAATAAACTAAAGATGACAAAGCGGAGTTCATTTTCACATGTTCCTAATCAAATTGGGCACTTGTGGCTAAACATCGGAAGAAGCTAGGTTTTATATGGGTCTACCTCTGCTCGTGTCCCATAGGTTGGCAGAATACTCCGTTAGCCAACAGAAAAGGTTGGTCCCAAGTGAATGGCCATAAATATAGGTTGTCGCATTGCTTTGTTTATGACCTTGACATCACCGATCGGTTTAGATAATCTCGATATCTACCGTGATATGTTCTTAGTAGGTGCAGTTTAATGCAATATGTCAAGAGAGTTTTATCCTTGGATTAGTCAGAGATGTCATCCTTGGATTACTCAGAGATGTCCTCCAAGTTGGCATGCCCTCGAGAATTCTGTTGTCAACTTCACGAGTTACTTCGAAGTTAAGAAGTGTTTCTTACAGTTACCGTTGAATCCACTTCAACTTGACGTGACAATTTCTGCCACGACTTGGATCTCATAGTTTTATGCAGCCCAACAAAAGTATACATTCTACTCAAAAGGTAGAACGCCCCCACACTCCGGCTTGATATTATGTGAGGGAGGTAAATCATGGTCTGATCCCAGCTAATCCTCGGAAAGCATACATGTTTCCCTCCTAACCAACCGAATGTGTTGTTTCAATGTTACATATGTCACACCATTTAACAAATAAATCTTTTGGTGTACCAAAATGAGTCTTATGCTGGAAGTTTACCTCTCCTTTACCCTCTTCATACATATACGTGTAGAGCGAAAATTAAAGAAATCATTATTGTCACTCTTTTGTTCAGGAGTTGGTTGCTTTCATAAATAAATAATGGACCAACATCTCACTAGTAAAGTGACAAGCCTTTGGACCAAGGAAGAAAGAAAGTTGTTGGTTAATACCCTCAAAGAAGAAAGATCCGAAAACGAAGGATTTTCATCCGTTTCAAACTATTGGCTGAGGAAACTGAAAAGTACTTCATCCTGAATATAACCAAAATCCAACTATCTATTTATATGTTTATATTTATTTTACAACGCTCGAGTCAAAGCTATTAATTGATTGCAAAAGTGAAAACAGAGCTATCAAAAAAAATTCGGAAGACCACTCAACCATTTAGCCACCTAACTTTTTAATTAAATTGTACGCACGTGTCTGTCCACCACCCATCAAGTTGATGGGCGACAATAGGTCCAACTTGGGACCAATCAAAAGTTCAAGGACCACAAGATTTATGGAACTTGTCCTTAACTCCTTATCGTGGATGTCGCCAATTAACCTTCTGCAATTCAGTTTTTTATATAGAAAATGCAAATAACCCAAGTGACTTTTCAATTCAGTTAAATCATTCAAAGCCAAATCTATGGAACTGAAAGAAAAACGTAACTCTCCGTCTCCCAAGCCAACCGCAGCAAGCTAACCCCACAAATTTGTCGGAAACGTTTAGAACTAAGAACGCAATCATGAAATTGTGAATGAGTAGCACCACAAGCCAATTTGCAAGAAATGTCCAAATTGGATGTGACAATACGTAGTAGCTTCTTATCCAGTGCTCGTACTATCTGAGTCGATACTTTTTAAGCAGACATAACTCGAATGCTATAGACTACCTAACAGCTTCCATGTTTACCGAAAATTTACCTTACGACACTTGTTAGGCAGACATAACTCGAACGCTATAGACTACCTTCCAGCATCCATACTTACCGAATACTTAACTTACTGTTTTAAGTAATAATGGCATCAAAACACGTCGGTTGTTCTAGACCTTTGGGAGTTTGTGTACTAAACTCCGTGCATTTTCAGGAAACCAAAAGCCCCCAACAACCTTAAAGACAAAAAACAGAGGTAAATGGCTAAAAGGCCAACCCCAAGAAACCTGTCTAACTTCATGTTCTTCCTTGGCAAAATCACCAGTACCCAGAGCAGGCCACCAATTAAGAACCCCAGAGTGTGAACGAGAGAAGGGTCTTTAGGAATCACGTAAGATCCTGGATATTTGGACCATGACTTGATAACTAGTGGTGTGCCTAAACCCATTAAGGTGTTAAACATGGGACCAGCATAGCACCCGGATATGGCAACTTGGGTCCCATCTGATCCACCGTGCATAGCCATTGCACCGTTGGCTATTAAGTCTCCCAGCGAATTCCCCCATGCCAAAACAGTCAGCCCAAGAACAGAAGGGTTAATCCCAAGTATGTAACCAATTGAAACCAACAAAGAAACTAAATCTTCTGCAATTATATACGTCCATATTACACTCATTGAGAAACTACCAGCGAGCCAAGGGAGTAAGCACTTCTTTGGTGGACTGGACTTGTCCGTGGTCATATATGCTAGATTGCCAAGAACAACACCAATCAGCACTCCTGTCATATAGGTCACTATGGAGCTCCTGGAAAGCAAAGTTTTTTGGCTCTGGGTGTTGATTAGTGCTGCCACTAAAAGTGGTGCCATTGTGACAGAGCTTACTGCTAATGGCTTGGACCATCTCTCCTCACTGACCACTGGTATGGTTAATTTTCTTGGCAAGGAGAGCGGTAATTCCAAGACATATAAAATCATATCCAGGGAACAGCAGGAAGATGGATTAACATTGAAAAGCGTCTGTTGCTGATGCTCTGAACTTCTGTTCTTGTCTGCTGAAATTTGTTTTTCCTCATCGGCATAACCAAGTAATGGTATGCCCATGTTCACAAAAGTGTCCTGGACATCCACTTTCTTCTGATTTCTGTCATGGAGGTGCATGATACAGACGACACAGACATAAAAGAAGTATATAGAAAGAAAAGTAATGGAACCCCACAAATTAATTTGGCCCCTAAGGATGATCAAAAGAAGGGAACAGAGTGTGAACAGAAAGAAGCAAACATCTCTAATGAAGCTAAACTTGTCGACTGATATTTCTCGAGAACTGATCATTATACTTATAACACCAACTACAAAACTAGACACGAAAAAAGCACCACCCAGAATGCTATTTAGGCCAACATCGCTGTCAGACCGAGTGAAAGCAACAATACTGGCGAAAACATCAGGCGCACCATTGCCGAGCGAAAGCAGGGTGACTCCTGCAACTGTTGGAGAGAGTTTCAGGATCTTGGATAAGCTTTCTAATGAGAAACAGAAGAAATTTGCAGCTGTGTCCCCTAATAGATAGAACATAACAAGAAGCCAGAGTGACAAAACAACTTGGCCAAGAACTGGAAATTGCCCACAGGTGCAATAATAAATCTGGAGATAGTTTATATACCCTTTAGGCTTGCAGCTGACATCCGACTTCACATACATACACTTGGATTTATAATCTGGATGCTTATGAAGTTCAGTGCATTTACCGCTTTTGATTGATTCTTCAAGCAATAAAGAACTGCTGGTGCTGGTTTTTGGTTCATTGGATTGATCAGGGAAGTGTAAGGTTATGATAAAGAAAATGCAGAGGAAGAGAAAGGAGGTGTTGAGGAAAAGAGTAAACTTCTTGGGCTGAGAGGTAGAGTTGAATCTTGCCATTCAAAGCAGGGAGTGAAGATGCTAAAGATGGTTGTCGATGATGAGTTAATTCTTTAGAACTACTGGTGGAGAATGTTAACCATTGCTCTTGCTGGATTCTTAGGGAGGACGAATTTTCAATAGCAACTAAAGAGTTTGGGACAATAATTAGACAAGATATTGAGAACAGATGTGTCAACATCTCCAAATCAAACAAAAAAGTTCTGATCCAAATTTAACAGGAAAGCACGCAACATTAAGCAGTTTATTGCACCAGCGTATAGGATAAAATGACTGTGTGTGCGGTTGGTGGGGAAAAATAATAAATGACCCACTTAAGGAGTTGCCCTATCATGAAGATTGAAGAGCATGGAACTACTTGATTCTACGGTCTACAAATTCTAGTCCCTGAAGTCTGAACAGCAGATTGCTTACTGAAGCTGTAACCAGCTGACGTGTACCTCTAATGTGTCCATCGGAGGAATCTTCCCATTAGTTGGGACAAGAGATATAAAGCGTGGAAACTGGAAGAGTTGGACATGGGTGGCAATGGCATGAGCAATGCTTAAAAGTTGCATGGCCTGGAAAGTTGTGTAGTTTGGAGTTTGGACTACAAAAAGGCTTTAGCTATTCATGTCTTGTTTCAAGAAACTTCCTTAATTATACTGACATATATTAAAGAAGGTGAATGGTTGCCCAAAGTTTGTCCTTTTTTGGTGACTGGCTCTTGTTAATTAACCCAGTGGCTTCACGTTCACGTCTCCGTCCTTCGGACATTCAAGCCCCCTGTGACACAACCATGACGTAAAAAAACCCAATTTAAATCCTCAATTATCCTAAAATATTTATAGCTTTTATAGCTACCACGTGTATTTATCCTTGTAAACTTAACTTCAATATGATCATAATTGGTATAATGTAGTCGGGACGGATACATGATAGGGCCAAGTGGGAGTAATTACCCTGTCTCTAAAAACTTTTATATAAAAATATTATTATTTTAAGTTTTGATCCTAAAAAATAATAAAATTTTACTTTCATTAATTTAATTTAGTAATATAAGAGTACTTTAAATATTTTGCCTTCATTTAAAAAAATTCAGTAATATAAGAGTACTTTAAATATTTTGCCCCTATTTAAAAAAATTTATAAATCCGTCCTTGAATGTAGTGGGGCCATTATAGTGCATTATTGATACCACGCTACAAGGATAAAAGGAAATGGCCATTTGTTTGGTTATGCGTATAAAAAAAGATTTGAAAAATATAAATATGAATAAAAGGCTCCTCGTTGGATATTACTGCTATTTTGTTATCTTTTATAAAGCTTTGTTAATTTTGCAGGAATGTAAATGCAGGAAAGTAAAGAAGACAAGGTTTTACTTGGTTTGATAGTGTATCACTATCTACATCTAAGGTTCTCACTTTCAGTGGTGTTTTTCACTACATGAAGAAGAACAACAACAAAGTACAAAGATTGTGTGTTTCTCACCACATGTAAGAGCCTCCAAAGCCCCCTAGTACCCACAAATTAGTACCTTAACACTCTTTGATCTTTTTCTTCTCTCTATTCTTGCACTCTCAAATACTAAATACAATGTAAATTGAAAATTGAAGTTTCTGTCTATTGAGTTGTCTTCTGTTTCATGCTTCTGTTTCTTTTATATCTAAAGAAGATGATGGCTTTCGGATGAGTTTTCTTGTATCAGCCCATCTCCATGTGCCTGCCACGTGATTTATTAAAAGTCCTTCCTTTGCTATGCATTTTGTAGTCTTTGAAGCTTGTGATTTTGTAATACGACAGTGTGCAAGTGTAATGCTACTGACTTGTATAGTACACTACTGCATTTTGGATTGATGCTTAAGACATGATTTTTGTCTTTTGTTCTCACGTTTAGTCACTTAGGCTTTACTTCTTGTCTTCAGCTGATAGAACTTTCGAGAATGCTTTCCCCTCTTCTCTCTTCGACTAGGGGTGAGCATTATTCGGGCCGGCCTGATTACCCGGCCCGGCCCGAATTAATTCGGCTAAGGAAATTCTAAAATTTGGGTAATTCGGGCCAGTCCTAGTGTTACCCGAATTATTTTCGGGTCGGGCCGGGTAAGGAAAAAAATTCAGGCCGACCCGATTACCCGAATTAGGTTTTAAAAAATTGAGAAATAAGGTAATTAGGGTAATTCGGGCCGGGATAATTTGGATAAATCGGGCCAGGTAAATAGGTAATTCGGATAAATCGGGTTGGAAAAGTTCGAGTAATTAAAAATTCGGGTTCGGGCCGAGCCCGAACAGTGAAAATCCAGCCCGAATTACCCAAATGCTCACCCCTATCTTCGACAATATAGGCACCATCACACACTTCTATCTTCAATTTTTCTTGTATTTCTATCAAATCTGAGTGAAGATCGCTGGAGTGTTAGTGATTTTCATCACACCTTTCCTCCTACTCCATCAATCATCAGCTCAGATGAAAAACTCGAGAGTGATTTGAAAAACCCGAAACCCTAATTTTTGCCACTTCAGTGAGATCTATAGTATCTACCTTCGGAATAAAGGGAATTCCATAATCTCTAAGTAGTCCCTGTAAAAATTAAACTTCTTTTGTGTTAGTATTTTAGTTCCAAAATCACAAGGATTTTTCTAACCTTTTATTTTCTCCAGATTGAAGGTTCCCTTGGCGATTTGGTCTCTAACGAAATGCAATCTCACATCTATGTGCTTGGATCGTTCATGGAGGATTAGATCTCAACTCAGGTACCATACGCTTTGACTGTCCGTATATAGTACTGGTGTTGTGATTTCTGTGTTAACTTCCTTTAAAATTCCTCACAACTATGATAGTTCCTTTACCCCTTCTGTGATTGCATAATACTCTGCCTTTGTTGTTGATAAACTTACCAATGATTGTTGTTGTGATTTCCAACTTATTGTCTTTGCTGATTGTGTAAAAATATGTGCTAAAATTGACTTTCTTGAGTCCTTATCTATTGCATAATCAGCATCCACATAGCCATATAGAGACAGGTAATTGCATTTGATTAGCTATGTTTTAAAGAAGCATAATCCATAGTTCATTGGTCCAGATATGTATCTAAGAACTTTCTTGAGCCCTTGCCAGTGCTCTAGACCTGGATTGGCCATGAACTTACTTAGGATACTAATAGCATAGGCTAAATCAGGCCTTGTGCATAGCATAAGGTACATTAGACATCCAACACCTACATCATAGGGATAGTAAGCCACAATCTTTTGTTCTTCTTTAGTTTTAGGACACTTGTCAGAAACCATCTGTAAGTGTGATCTTAAGGGTACTGAAGTAGGTTTAGCTTGTTCCATATTGAATTGAGCTGGGATTTTTCTAATGTAATTCCTTTGAACAAGCCAAAGTTTTCTTTCCCTTCTTTGTCTGATTATCTACATTCCTAGAAGCTTCTGAGCTTCTCCTAGGTCTTTCATTTCAAAATGAGTGCACAATTCAGTCTTAATTTCTTGAATTTTATTCAAGTCCTTCCCTGTAATGATGAGATCATCTATATAAACTATCATAAAAACTGCTTTAGTCATTCTTAGATCTTTATAGTATGGGCAGTAATCATATAAATTTCTGATGAAGTTCATACTAGCAGCAACCTTACCCAGTGTATGGTTACTGTCCTCACCCCTGAGGACAGTGGACAAGGACGGACAAGTCCTGTCCAAAATTATGTTTGGTTGCTGTCTGCTATTATTTCTGTCCTTCGGACAGATGGACAAGGACAGTAAAAGCTGTCCAAAGTAAAACTGCGGGACATGCGTGCTTGTCCGTCGGACTAGAAAGGGAAAAGTCGATGCTATCCTCCTAACGTCTCCCACGAACACAAAACAGCGGACAGACGAGAAGAACCCATTGAACAACCACGAACACAAAACAACGGACAGACGAGAAGAACCCATTGAACAACCGGACAGGACCTTCTTCGTGCGGCTTCATCTCCACTGCGAAAACGGTATGAGCTTTCTTTTCCTGTACATTCTTCTCTTCTGTACACTGTGTACCGATCTTTGGTGGTTGAGTCTGTGTTGTTGGTAGTGGGTCTGAGATCTTTGTCCTTCTCAACTCGTCTTCTATTCAACCGGCGTTGTTGGTAGTGGGTCTGAAATAGCATATTCTCTTCTATTGTTGTGTGAGCTAGAAATTTGATGACCGTACGTTAGACGAGTGAAAAAGATGTAAGCTTTTCTGTCTATCCGTTTTGTACTGCTCTAAAACACCGCAAATCCATAGATGCTATCAACCCATCTTCTATAATGTGTAACTGTAAACCCTTCGATTCCCAATTGATTCTTAGCCATTAACTTCCATGCATCCGTTTTTCACTGATACTAAAATACGTTTTTCTTAAAAATCTCTGCTTTTTGGTTAGGAAAAGTAGTACAAACCGCAACAACAAAACCACCGCAACACCTTCTGGTACGTTTCTTTTGCCTTTCTTTTCACTTTGGATTGTTTTCTTTTTCTTTTTTTTTTGTTCTTGGGTGTGTTTGTTTCCTAAGAAAATTTTGGAAAATGTTGATTCGTGATTGAGGTGAGACGGCTTATGAAGCGGATTGTGTAGTGAAGCAGGCACTGGGGTTTCCGGGGATTGTGTATTTTATGGTTGTTGGGATTTAAATTGAGAGGAAACTGCGAAAAGATTTAGTTTGTTTTTAATAGAATTTTCTTGCTAATACCTCTTAACAACAGGCTGGTGGGTTAGGGTTTATTTATGTTTCTTCTGTCTCTCATTGTTGTGAAGCATAAAAGCTACTTTTATGGGTGTATTTGTTGTTGGTTGTGACGAATATTTAATCAAAGTCCAGTGCTTTATTATTCTAATCGAGCTGCATATGATTGGGATTTGATGGTGTAAAAGCTGTTGTAACCTTTCTTCTTCCTTACCCATCTTATTTTATCTGGTTAGGAAGTTGTTGCTTCATTCCTGGCAAAATGCTGATGTGGGAATTCTATGGATATGAATCCTAGAATAAAATGCTATAATAGTCTAATTCATATTTTAATAAAATGTTACAATCAAATTTGCAACTTTTACTTTTTTATTTTACAATTCATTTCAAAGCCTTTTATATTTAAAGATATTGTATGGTTGTTCTTAATATATCTATTCATTTACTTTTGGACAATTTTTAAATTTATACATCTTAACAATTTGTAATAAGGAGTAGGTTGAAGTACCAAAGAAGACTTTACTTTATTGAGTCACTTCAAAGAAAGTTCAGCTCGTTTTACATGCAACAAAACTCACCAACTCAAAGGTTACAAAATAAAAAGATCTTTCCTGCAGAATTATTGGGTATACTAAGTTCTTATTCGCCTTTCTTGAATCAACTATTTTGTTCCTTTCCCAGTTGAGGTATGTATAATTGCAATTGAATCTCAGTCTCATTATCTAATAACACGCAAAGCCATAGTAAGGAATTGTCAAAGCACTCAGCTTTGGTATGACATGGGGCTAGTACAAAATAGTACTCAATAACATTAGTGTTACTTCCATTTCTGGTTTCTAGTTCAGCAGCTGTTAACCCTTTTATTTCATTTATATTTGTACATGTAGACTGATTTATTTCATTTATGAAGAAACTAACCGTGCCTTGCATTACTTAAATGCCTTGAAATTGGTCATTTATCATGAGGGGTTTGCTATATCCGTTTCACTTAACTTTGATTGTTTCATTTCCGACTTTATCATCTGCTTGGGTTGTTATGCTTGAGTCTACTCACCTCATACTTGTTTCATATCTTGCTGAAATTGTCTCAATCTTCAGTCATTGAAGTTGAATTTTAAAATTAACTAGGCATATAGTTGGAGACTATCATGTTCTTGAGCTGTGTATCCGTGAAAGTGAGTGAAGTGGTGTGATTATGACATACTAATCGGCAAATGCTTACTTGATGATGTCTTCATCATTTATTACAGAGGAAGATATATTTGTGTTCCGTGAATTGAGTGACACACTTATGAGATGACAGACAGCTCTGTATTTTTGTCTATATATATATATATATAAATGTAGGTATTCTGAACAATATATTCATAATGTAGTTGATGATCATTATATGGATTTCTCTGCGCAGATATTTCTTCTTACAATATTGGCACCGAATGGATAGAGATCAGATGTTTACGTGTTTGGCTTTGTTTGAGCTTTTGAATGGGCAAATGAATATGTTGAGAATGTTAATGTTGTTATGCTTGTATGTTTATACAAAACAACGTCGTAGAAGTGAAAATGCTCAAGGTTGTCGGGCATTAACAGTACCACACAGACAAGCCAATATCTATCGGATTTTGCAAGAGGGTGATAGGAATAGTCAGTGGGATTTAAGGATGGACAATAATGCATTTACATTGTTATGTCAAATGCTTCAAGGCCATGGTAGGTTAAGGGATAATGGCCATGTGCCCATTGAGGAAAAAGTCTTAATCTTCCTCAGAATATTAGCACAAAATGAATCTAATCGAGTATTACAAGTTCGGTTTCTGAGGTCAGGCGAAACAATAAGTAGAGCCTTCCATAGTGTGTTGAAAGCGGTTATCCGGCTTCGACAACTGTTGCTTGTGAAGCCAATACCCATCCCAGAGGATTGCACAGACCATAGATGGAAATGGTTTAAGGTTAGTGACATTATGTAGCCACAGTTCATTGCCTCATT
>JANZLX010000002.1:10319141-10330796 GCA_025531955.1 Erythroxylum orinocense | reverse complement strand
CACAAACTACTAGCTCAATTATCTACCCATACCCAAAAGTATACTCAAGGAAGTAGATAGGAGACTACAGGAGTTTCCTCAAATAGATCCAACTCCTGCCATATTATAGTCATCTCATTATAATATGCAGTCACATCTTGCTAACCTTGCTGCATTTTCCACATTTTTGAGTTGAGTTCAAACAGTTGAGCATAGTTTTCCAGGTCTGAATATGTTTCTTTGACTGCTTCCCATACATCTTTGGCTGTTGGGAGAAAAATAAAGGGTCTTCCAACCCTTGGTTCCATGGAGTTGATAAGCCAGGCTGTAACCGTGGCATTCTCCAAGCTCCACTGGTCAAAATTGGGGTCTTCTGGTCTTGGAGTTTGGACTGCTCCTGTTATGTACCCTATTTTTCCTTTTCCAGTGATTACTAGGCGGGCTGATTGGGACCATTCTAGGTAGTTTCTTCCATTCAGCTTCTGGATTGAAATATGTAGGGAATTTTCTGGTTGTATGCTAACTGAATCAGGTTGGTTTCCTGATCCAGAGAGAGGGGTAGAGCTGCTGGTGGTCTCGAGGGATGAAGATCGAGATCCCACCATTGCAGCCTTGTAATTCATGGAAGAGCGTGAGGCTCTGATACCATGTAAAAGCTGCTAACTTTTATTCAGTTGATAAAAAAGATGTACAAATACTGCTATGCTTATATAGAGCGAGGGTACATAGTTATGGGAGTCTTCCTAATTAGGAAGACTCCTTATTTGGAAATATCCCTAATATAGCTAGATATTACAGCTAAGGATACTCTATAAGGATAATCCCTTAATTAAGGGACTATCTATTATTATGGGATTCTCTACACCATTATTCTCACTTTGTTGCATAAGAAGAGTCTATTAGTAACCAATTATTTGAATTATTCTTTCGAGGAAATCAAATATTAACTTGTTGCTTGTTCATTAAAAGCCAGGATGCAGTATGTGCCATTTGCAATGAAATTGACGCTTTGGTGAAGAAGTGTGGAAAGCCAAAAATGTTTGATGCAATCAGATTACCGCCCCCTGTGCTCTATAAACATGTAGAGGTACTTTGAGTTTCGTTTTACCGTAGCTTTTAGCACGGCAATAATGCCACCTGTATTGGAGAAATAACATTCTTTTCTGTGATAAAAGATAGAATGCTAAATGCTCAAGTTTTTCATGTCTCCTTGGATATGCAGGATGTGGCAGAAATTTTGGGCACTCTGTTTGACTATCTTTTGCCTGTCAAAGAGGCTTGTATATCTTATGTGCATGTGTGCCGTATTATATTGTGCTCCCTGAGTATCTGTTGCTACCTGAGATTCACAATTGATATTGTTTCACAGCCTAAGAGGAAATTCAGCATTATGCACTTAGGCAGACACTATAAATATGACAGTTCATAAGTTAAACATGTACCCTTGTATCAAAAGGATTTGTTTGGAACATGATAACTTTTTATCCTCACAACTATTTCCTGTAATATTTTCTCTGTTCCTTTGGGTTTATGCTATCATTTACCCCTATACTTCTAATTAGGGTATGGCGTTCTATCTAATTTACTTATAGTATAATTGTTGTTATATAGTTATCTTTTGCGTGATTTGGACAGGAAATCTGTGGTGATGAATTAGTGAAAGCGCTACAGATTAGGAGAAAGATACCAAGAAGAAAGGCTCTTGCATCTCTGGAAGAAAAAGTCCTGAATATACTTACAGAGAAAGGGTACATAAGCAAGGACCAAAATCTTGGAACCAGTGAAACAGTAGCAGAGATGCTTGAGGATGAAGATGAGGATGAGGAAGTTATTGTGGATGGTGAAGTGGACGAAGGTGATGTACACATAAAACCTATTTCACGAAAATCTCCTCCAGTGGTGAGTGTTGGTTTCTGTTATTACCGTTTTATCATGTATCATTTGTATAACTTCTCTTTCTTTTTGTTGCACGTTTTTAACATCTTCTCTGGATTGTCCTCCTTAAGCTGTTCCTCGAGGTAGATGTGAAGTTGGTTTTCAAAGAAATCACATCCAAATTCCTTCGTAGGCGTATCGTGGAGGTATGAGATCTGCCTAAGTAATGGTTGAGATGAGGAAATCTAAAGCTAGTCTGTCCAATCTTTGGAAAATTTTACCTTTTAACCTGAGACTTGACTTGCAAAGTGTATTCAACTATTTGGGGGAAAATTTAGAAAAGGGAAAGGAAATGATAATAGAACAGGAAATTGGAGTAAAAAAGAAAGGAAGCTTATTATCTTATTTATTGGTTTATATGGGGGAAGAAGGAAAGATGAAAGGAATGATTCTACCAGCGTTAGAGCTTCTGCCCATGTTATTTTATGTGTTTAACTTTTCTTAGCGGAAACTTTTTTTTTTCAAAATTTCATTTATTGGGAAATAAAATATTACATGTAACTTTCAACACATGATTCCTTCTTTCTGTCCTTTAATTTTGGACCTAGCAGCGGAAAAAAAGTAATGGTTATATCTGTTTCCTTTCTCGTTGTATTCTGTGTAAATCCAAGAGTTAAGACTTAAATTTTTTTTTAAAAAATGCTGCATGAATTTCATTGATTAATGTGACAGAATCTATAAGATTTATTTTTTTTTTCCAAAAAAGCTACTTGAATTTCATTGTTTAATGTGACAGAATCTATCTGATTCAGGCTTGCAAAATTTTGCAGTTTCTCAACTGAATTATGATTTGGCCCTATAGAACTTTAATGTTCTTATTAAAAGTACTTGGACTATGAAATTACACCTGAAACAGAAACATAGTTCAATAATGTGGATTATATGGGACAATGCATAGGAATACTCTGCAACTCCTGGCAGATTTATGTCATCTATTTGATCATAACGATGATGATTTTCATGTTTTCGTCTTATCGTTCATTCTATAGTCATTTGTTATAGGGTGGTAAAAGAAGTGATGGGCGAAACCCAGATGGCATACGCCCAATTAATGCAAGATGCGGATTGCTTCCAAGGGCACATGGAAGTGCTCTTTTTACTCGCGGGGAAACACAGGTCTGTTTTAGTATGATATTGGTGTCGACAACATGAAGTGATTGCCGAATTAAATACTGATTTTTGGACAATAGTGAAAATATTTGTATGTTGCAGAAAAGAGATTGTTGGCATAATATGCTCTGTTATGCCATCCTTGGAGTGCTATGATGATTGCATTGTTTGTTGAAATGCAATGTTTATTTTCATCTACCTTAACGGTAGTACTTGTTATTTTCATCTACCTTGAATGAAAATTTGAAGCCAAGAATCAACTTAGACCACCATTGATCCATCATTAAGCTTACACGGACTGATGTCTGATCCGTCCTACGTCAAATTTTTGTAGGACTTCTTAGAATACCGACTTATGCTTTAGAGTCTACTCTTCTATTGTTAAAACAATACTAGTTAGTGACAACCTATTTCATTCATGTATTGTGCTTTTAAGGCATTTTAGACAAAATTTTAGCTGTCCCTAGCAGCCAGCTTTAATGAATGTATACTAGTTACATGTATAATTGTTTCCTTTGCAGTCACTAGCAGTGGTCACACTTGGTGACAAACAAATGGCACAAAAAGTAGACAACCTTGTGGACATTGAAGAGTTCAAGAGGTTCTATCTTCAGGTACTGCAGGGTGATTCTGATAATGAAATTGTTTTTTTTTTAAATTAAATATTTCATTGATTAAAGATAATTACAGCTAGATACAAAAGGTCAAGGATAATCCAAAAAGACTATATTACAAAGAGTTGAGGTTCCTAGTAATCGTCTACATCTAATTATCTAAGGGGTACTTTTGAGACCACATAAACCAGTATTACTGCAATTCCCATCGTCTCTTCATACTGCTTGATAGATTTACAGCTATTCCTCTTGCTAACATGGCCAATCTGCAATGGAGGAAAATGTCCTGGAAAACCATTTAAGTACTTCAGCTTTGTTGTCTAAAACTTCTACAATTACGCTCCTTTCAGATGTAGTACAGCAAAGCTGCCCAGCTTAACTTAATTACTTTAAGATCAGCTGCATTATACACTCTAAGGTTCCCCAACCAAGTAATAGTTTCACTCCAAGAGTCCACTGGTCTGTCGTAGTTGAGAATAGTCTGCATCCGCTCCCATACTTGCCTGGTCTAACTGCATCCAATCATAAGATGCTGCAGATTTTCCATTTCTGTACTACGTAAGTCACAGTGCAATGTGCTTATGGAGAACTTGATACTGTCCCTCATAAGCAACCCTCCATTGATTCCCATCCATAGGATAAATTGTTTTATTACAGAAGATGGTTACATGTCTGGAGTTTTTGAAAGCTGGTTTATGACCATTGTTGGTTCGATTTGAAGGCTGTTAGACAATTGTTGGTTCGATTTGAAGGCTGTTAGACTGATTTATTTTTCTGCTCATGTCTTCCTCTTTATGTCTGACTTAAAATTGCTGATGATTAAATGCTTATTTGAAGATTTTGTGCCTGTAATTTAAACAATATTTCTTTATTGTACTAAGTGATCCCCCTTCCTCACTTTTTGTTCCTTCAAAAGCATAGAAGCTTTATTTGCAATTGGAGACAAGTTCTGAAAACTTCAGGGATGAAATAATAACTATTAGGATGACTTGTAATGATATTGCTGATCTGATGCTTTGTAAACAAGACTAGTAAGAAGACTAACAACTGAAACTTTGTGCAAGTTGTTCCTTTTTTTGCATTTATCTTGGTAAAAAGACCAAGTAGAAGTGATTTTAGTGCTAGTTTGGCTTGTATCTGCACAATTCTCTGATGCTATCCTAATTAGATTTTGACATTTCTTTATTCCGTGAATAGGCATAGGAAAGTAGAGACCTATGGAGTGTTTATTATCTATTAAATTGATTTCTTTTCCCGTAAAAACTTTCTGCTTGCATAATTCTCTCAGTTTCTATCACTTTTTTCACTCTGCATTTGACTTTTTTTGCAATGATAGTCTGTTTAGTGGGTCAGATCAACTCCAGTTCTAGATAAATGGTTACAAATTTTGACCAGTTATTTAGTTTGTCATTGTGCCAATTGAAACTTTTGCGTTTTGGTGCTCCTGAGCACAGTTGGATCCCTTGTTCTTATTTGATTATCAGTAGTTGGCGAGGATTTGTAATTACTTGCATGATGCACTACCTTATAACTCCTGTATTAAGAAATTCACCAGCATTCATAAATTGAACAGAATCCTCTTCCAGGAATAGCACTGTGAAAGCACTAAATTTTTCCCTTCTTTTTTGTATTCTAGTATTCTTTCCCTCCGTCATGTGTTGGGGAGGTAGGACGCATAGGAGCACCTAGTAGAAGAGAAATTGGTCATGGAATGCTTGCAGAGAGAGCGCTCGAACTGATATTGCCTTCTGAAGATGATTTTCCTTATACAATACGAGTTGAGAGTACCATCACCGAAAGCAATGGTTCCTCAAGGTAAGAATCCCCACACTTAAACAATTGGTCATCCTTTTCTTCCAATGGTTAGGCTTCTAATGGTTTCTTTGGAATAATTGATTTTCTTTTCTTTCCTATGTTTGTGTCTTCCAACTGATCATATAGTATCTGTGGTCAACAGTATGGCCTCTGTGTGTGGAGGTTGCTTGGCTTTGCAAGATGCAGGAGTTCCTGTAAAATGCTCCATTGCTGGGATAGCAATGGGTATGGTATTAGACACTAAAGAATTTGGGGGTGATGGAACACCTCTTATTCTTTCTGATATCACTGGATCTGAAGATGCATCGGGAGACATGGATTTTAAGGTAGTATCTGCTTGTTCTAATTTGGTTTTTGACAAATGATTTATGAAATATGGTGATGCAGGTTGCTGGAAATGAAGATGGAGTGACTGCATTCCAGATGGATATAAAGGTTGCCATTGGTTATGCGGTCACATATTGTGTCCTGATAAATATACCTTTGCTGTCAAAACAACATGGTTTTTGTCTAAAGAGCTGTCTATTGCCAACCTAAATGATTAGAGGAAAAGAGGATTTGGATTACATGTTCTTTAGATATTTTGCAATTCGACGCTTTAACCAAATTCCACTTTGTAATGATAGGTCGGGGGCATCACCTTAGATGTTATGAGAAAGGCATTACTGCAGGCAAGAGAGGGGCGAAGGCGTATTCTTGGTAATATTAATATACAAGAGAGTATTCTAAACTTGATTATTATTTGGAGGCATTATTATGTTTAGGCAGTGTGTTTATCTTTGAAGTTCTTTTATCTGATTCAATGATTAAAGACATTCATTAGCTGGTAGGCCATTTATTGGGGTATTGAAATATGTCCTATCCTGTACTCTTAACAATGAATTATATAACAAGATCATAGTAGGTTGTTTCAAAGTTATAGTGCAAACTTATTAGAGGCATCAACCTGTTTATTCGTATTTGTTCACTTCATTTCATCTAAATCCTTTTTTTCTTTCAAAATCCATTATTCAGCTGAAATGTTGGAATGCTTGCCTCCACCGTCTAAAATGCTATCCAAATATGCCCCACTTATTCATGTTATGAAGGTTTGCGTATCTTCCTAATTCTCTTTCTCATTGCTTGGCTAGTTGAAATTTAGAGCTGAGTTTCTGGGGTTTATGTTGTGTTATTTTTCAATTCAACTTTTCTCCTACAGGTCAATCCAAGGAAAGTTAACCTCATCATTGGTTCTGGTGGGAAGAAGGTGAGAAGTATCATTGAAGAATCTGGAGTTGAGGCTATTGACACAGAAGATGATGGAATAGTAAGTTCCATTTACAAAGTTATATTCTGTTGTATTTCTATTACAGTATCTCTAGTGATATTCTTAAAATCTGTGACTGGTCAGGTAAAAATTACTGCAAAGGATTTGTCAAGTCTAGAGAAATCTAAATCAATCATTAGTAATCTGATAATGGTTCCATCAGTTGGCGATATTTACAGGTCTGTCTTCTTTTGTTAGCAATTTTGGAGCATCTTCTGATTTCCTCTAGATCTTGCAGCCTTTGCTTCTTTTTATTTAAATTATTATCTTTTGGGTGATTGGTGGTGTTGGGGAAAATGTTGTTACCCTTATCTAGCCTCTTTTGGTGATTACTTGTTTTCCTAAAATCGTTTTTTGCTTAATCATTTGCAAGAAATTGACGTTTTTGCTTACTTATTACAAATCAGGAACTGTGAGATCAAATCAATAGCTCCTTATGGAGTTTTTGTGGAGATTGCTCCTGGTCGTGAGGTACATGATCATCCCAGCACAATTTTCATTAAATATGTCTATGTTGCTACTTGAATAATGAGAAAGTAACTGGAAATTTTTGCTTATACAAGCCTTTTCTCTTGAAGTTTTCATTAAATGTACCTCTATAATGGTAGTCCCAACTCCTAAGTTTATTCATCTAATGTTTTCATTTGCAATATTTCTTTCTAGTTTTATTTGACATTCAAAAATCAGGGACTACTTTGGATAATTTTTAGTTAGACACAGGGTGTTAATAAATTAGAGACAATATACAAGGTACACACAAAGTCAAAGAAAAAAATGATACATTAGTGAGGATATTTTTCAGTTTCAAACTATTCTGTGTTTTAGGCTTGGCTAGGACAGAATTTTATGGATTCCTCAAGTTCTTAATTTGCTGCAGGGACTCTGCCATATTAGTGAGCTGAGTACAGAATGGCTTCCAAAAGCAGAAGATGTGAGCTCATGCTTCTCTTTTCTTTGAAATATGTAGCAGCCACGAGAGAATAAAATCTTTCAAAAGAGTTAATGTTTTGATTTTTTTTGTTACAGGTATTTAAAGTTGGAGATCGTGTTGATGTTAAACTTATTGAGGTAGGCAAGCCACATTTTAACAACTTGAAAACAAAATCTGTTCTGAATTGAGGAATGTTCTCTTTTTTATCAAAAGAGGAAATCGGACATTAATTAGCGTTCTTCTGGTTTTATTCCGTTGCTATACAATTTCTGTATTATATAACCTTGATAATCTTGACTTTTCTACCAGTATCCGGGGAAAATGCTAAATTTCTAACTTGTGTTTATCCCCAGTAGTACATGCATTTTATTTTTTGTTAGTTGGCATCATAACTAATATGCTGTTACCTGTTTTTACCATATTTAACTAATGCAGAGGGTGGACCCATCTACTGCCATCTTTACTCTCTGTTTTTCATCAATTTTGTAGGTAAATGAGAAGGGGCAGCTTCGACTTAGCCGCAAAGCACTCCTTCCTGAAGGAAGTGGTGAGAAAGCCAGTGCAGAGCAGCAAGTGAGTGATGCCACAAAATGTATTCCTTCTCAGAGAACTGACAGTGAGTCCGTAACTGCATCAAAGGATGGACCAGTAGAAGAGAAGATTGAACAGCCAAAGGGTAAAACCAATGGTTCCAAACTCACACATTCCCCTAGAAGTAAGAAAGTAGAGGACAATTCACTTTCACAAGGAAGGGTGTATAAGAGAGCTGTCAGCTCTACCAAAGATGGGCATGATATCAGCAAAGAGAGTCCAAAGAAGAGTAGCAATAAAGTTGATAGCATTACCGAAGATGGAAGTCCTTTAGTGAATGGAGAGGCTAAAGTTAGCTAGCAACTATGTCATAGTCTTCAATCTATTAACAAGGAACTTTTCGGTGTATACTCCATATTGGTAAGATGATGATGACAGATCTTTACTGAATCATAAGTCAAGGTATGACTACAAAAATTTCTGTCTTTCTGTCTGTCCTGTCTCCTCTCTCTCTACATGCTTGTGTCCACACATGCGCCTGTCTCTGTATGCCTGTTTTATAGTAGTCAGTGTGGAGAGATTCCCTCCTTTGCACCTTTTTCCAGAAACATAAACAGTTTAGATGAAGTACTTAAGAAAGAATGACCGGCAAGGACAATTTTGATGATTGCTTTTCACTTACTCCAGAACCATTAACGGTTTCTAACAAAGTAGTTTAGGAATAAGACATGAAAAGAGTCAAAATTAGTAGCTGGTGCTAGGTAATAGTTATGTTAGAGTATCCATTATTAACTGGGCTTTTATTTTGTGCAGATACATACTCGCATGTATGCGTAGACTCGAATGAGGAATCAGCAGTTACTTTTGTCTGACAGGACTGAACCACGTGGGACAAACAACCAACTCAGCTTGCACTTGATTCAGCAGAATCGCAGGCCTGGAGTTTTAATTTATGTAATGCTACATGGATCGCTTAATGCCGAAGAAGGGAGTACTGGATTCTTAACCCACAGTAACTCACTCGATTTGACTACGGAGGAGCACAGAGAACTTGGAAAGTTTTGTTGTTGTCACTGTATTTCTTTTTTGGTACTGTATTTCTTTCTCGGGTGGTAATGTACTGTGCCAGAGAAGGCTAGATAGAGGTAATGCTGTTAGGCATAACTTCTAGTGGCAATCAAAAGCTAATGCAGATAGGGAATCAAATACCTTGGTTTTACAATATTGGCATCAAAGGATTTGATGAAGCCATTTTGTATAAGTTTGACGATGAGTCGGGTTGAGTGAAATTAGAGGCCATTCAGATTCGGCCCGAAGTTCTTTATAGACAGTCTGAGCATGGTCCAAATTAATTGAGGTGTTGCTTGAACTTAATTTTGATCAGATTTCGAATTCACATGAAGATTGAGTCACGCAATTGGTTAATCAATTTGAACTATTAAAGTTCCTACTTTTAATCGGCGCTTTAATATCTCTCCATCGTGTTGCCATCACCAACAAATATTAACGAGCATCTTGGGACTAAGGCTTTAATAGCAGCAGCTAGTTAACCAAAGATTAGATGGTTGACTTTATTTAGTACTCCATCCATAATAAATGTTATTTTAGAGGGATTTTAATTATTCAAAATAAGTGTCGTTTGTGACTTTTTATGTCTATTTATAATTTTACTTCTAAAATTATCCTTTAATTTTTCTCACATCTTAATTACACAGATTATATTTTCAAGACACTTTAACATGTAATTAATAAGGATATATCAAATATTTCATTAACTTTCTTAATAAATGTGCATTCCTTTAAAACGATATTTATTATAAATAAGAGGAAGTAGTTAAATGTATATAGTTGTTGGTTGATTTAACCTAACCAGCTAAAAATAACAAGCTGCTGGTTGGTTGGATTAGCTAATTCAGTTCAACTAGTTAAAAACAACAAGCTGCTTATCCCAAACTTATATGCCAAATTTGCCCATGGTACTTTCTTCATCTGTGAGCAATTCTAAAAGTAGGTTTAACCTTTCTTTGTGTTTCTACCTCTTATAACATAGCCCGCCACTCTGCATTTCTACTTTGAAACAACATGGAAAAAAGGCAGAACTTTTATCAACCAAACAAACAAATCAATCATTTTTTCAGTTCATTTCTTCATTTTCCCGACATGGACGAATAACAAAGACAAATGGGTCTTCGAACTTAGCTAGCTAATGCTAAAATCTTCTTCCCTTACTAAATTTCTAGCAAGAACTCAAAATAAAAAGAGTAAAAATGAACAAACTTGACAACTTGTGAGCAATAGCAACAAGAAGAATTCAAAAGTAGGTCATTGAGACAAAGAAGGAGGGAGGGTTTTCGAAGAGGTTCTTAGAAGAGAACATGAGACTACGAGAGAGTTCTAACTTCTATTCTCTAGTAGTTGTAAACGAGTTAGGTCATTTTATAGGCCAAATTTATTAGGCTACGGAAGTTTTAGTTATTTATTTTTCTATTTTTTTTAATTTGAGGAAATAAAATGAAGGATTATGTGGTATGATTTTAATTTTAATTTTATTCAAATTATTAATTTTTCTATGACATTGTCTTGCTAAAATGCAAAACAATCAATTATTCAATAAATTTTTTAAAAATAATTTAAGAAACTTTTAATTAAATATCTTTTTATTTTAAACACTATAAAATACTTTAATTTTTAATTTTTTAAAATTTTTCCTTGATTATTTCATTATATATCATTTTTTAGAATAAATTATGAAGTTAATTACACTAAAAATTTTTGTTTAATTTTTATATTTTAAAAATTATCATTTAATTTTATAGTAATACCAATGTCATCATATCCCTTAATATGATTAATGATTTTTTATTATACTAAACTTTTCTAAATCCATATAACACATCAAGCTTCTTATTGAAACAAGGTTTTCTTACCTTCTACAACACTGAATTCATCTCCAAAATATTATATCTAAGCTTCAAAAGTATTTATTTATCATTAATAAATGTTGGAGTAATGGGTATGATCATATTCATACGATATAATTTACTTTAAATTTATTTTAAACAGTAAAATTATTAAAGACAATACTTATTTACTTTTTTCTTTATTGGATACATATAATAATCAATCATGTATTAATGAATAAATTTAAATTTAAACTATAAGATATTAAAGCCTAACTTATAACCATTTTGTTTTATCCCTAATTCTCTCTTTTCTCTCGTTTTTATTCTCTCTAACTTGCAACTATTTTGTTTTATCCCTAACTCTCTAATTTGCAACTATTTTGTTTTATCCTTAACTCTTTAATTTTTATTTTCAAGCTTTATCCTTAACTCTGCTTTTCTCTCTTTTTTATTTTTATGTTTATCTTTTTCTAATATTATTTAATTATGTAATAGTTATTTTGTTACCAAAAGGAGTATAATTTTCTTAAA
>JANZLX010000002.1:10247479-10272396 GCA_025531955.1 Erythroxylum orinocense | reverse complement strand
GGTGTATTTTTCATTTCAATAAAATATTTTATTTTTATTTATTCTTATAAAATTTTCATCTTATTTATTATATTCCGATTTGATAGCGGTTCACTACCGGTTGAACCTCTAAACTTTAAACCTTTCCTTGGACCGGTTCGATGTCCGGTCCGATTTTTAAAACATTGGTTTAAACACACTTGAGATCAATAATAATATGTTTCTGAATTTTATATTTCTTATTCATTATATTTATATATACATAATTGCTTGAATAAGAAATTTGTATGTATTTTCATAATAAGGATAAGGGTTGTATGTTATTAATATGCAACTTATGAACCTACACCTAATAAGTTCTAAATATAGTGGTATATGGAAGGGAGTATACGACTATACTATGTATGACTATCATAACCCACATTATATGATTTGTTGTGTTGAGGTACTTATGATATTAACGATTTATAAGACTTAATTTTCTGCTAGCCTTACGTTATACTATTAAATTTAATGATTTAACATTCGGCCAAATGAGAGAATGTAAGAAATATGGCATGATGTTATGACCCATATTTTCTATAAGCCGATATTAAATTTGGTTTAAGGTTTTTGTGAATTTAATAGTATATTAAATCTTAACCGCTAATTTAGTACTCAATGAACGTACAAGATTTAATGTTAACAAGTATATAAACTAGACCTCTCCCCACCCTAATTGAGTATGTGGACAAAAATAAAATACAAAACGAACGTATTTAGCTATCCATCAAACTATCTGTTATAGAAAAAAGTTTAAGAGAGAGAAAAATTAGTTTGTGATTGTTGAAAACTCTCTCTATATCATGTTGAATTTCGCTTAAGATAAGTGATTTATTCACTTTATATATACAGTTATTATTATATTCAAGATCTTAATGGACATAAATGATTTATGTATGAATTTATTTGTTGATGTTTGAATATTA
This sequence comes from Erythroxylum orinocense, assembly GCA_025531955.1. Taxonomy (NCBI): domain Eukaryota; kingdom Viridiplantae; phylum Streptophyta; class Magnoliopsida; order Malpighiales; family Erythroxylaceae; genus Erythroxylum; species Erythroxylum orinocense. The sequence goes on along the minus strand of JANZLX010000002.1, from coordinate 10,271,449 downwards.
AGTATAAAACTTAGATTTTCCTGGTTTAAGTGAGAATAGAATATAGAAATTTACAATAATCTTGCAAATAAATTTTATTTTAACACGAGGAATAAAAAGTATGGCTTAACATTTATTAAGAAAGAAGTGGAAGAACTTTCAAATTTATAATCAACCTTCAGTCTAAAATTGGGCCTTTTTGGTATCGTTTCACTTTAAAATGATCATCAAGCAAAAGTAGGAATGCAAGCTACCCTCCACTGGAGAAAAGAACATGAAGAGAGAGAGAGGATGCAGATTTACCCTACAATAACAACAATACTCAATATAAATCTCACTGAGGTGCGAAACTTGAGAAAGTCTAATAGTATGCAACTCTATCATTAATTAATAAAAAGATTATTTTCAAATGACTCACATGATACAATGATTTACTTAAAATATGAACTCAAAAGCACACTATATAATTAGGACATAAAAGAGAGAGATTAATATAAAGATGTTAACTACAAAGAACTGGTCAATTTGAGAAATTTTTGAGAAGAGAGTAAGCGGTCCTATATTAAGGATAATCTATCAACACTATTAGACATTCAACCCCTAAAGTGATCACATAAAAGTATTAAAAATAGAACCTGAAAATTTTCCAAGTAATATAGAAAACATACCAGAAGGATAGAATTAGAAGGAATGCTGCGAAAGACAGAACTTTTGGGAAAGCTGCAGCAAAATATCCATCGCCTCAAATACACACTTCAAACTTGCCACAAGAGTCGCATATTATTGAGATAGCAACATAACCTCTTGTCCCGTTAAGATACATGTATAGATATTATAAGCTGGTCTTGGGCCTTAACTGGAACTGAAAGGACTGTTCGGATTGGGCTGCATTTGGCGTTCTCAAACCCCTAATCTTGAATCTGAAATCTGTCATCAGATTCTCAATTTTTCGACAAGTTCCCAAATCCCCACCGTCCTCCTCTTACTCTTATCGCCTCTCTGTAGGCTTCGTTGTCTCGCTTTTGCCCTCCTTTGAGGTAAGTTCTGCCCTTCTTTTCCTTTTCTTCTCTCTTTTATACATCAATGCATTATAACGAATTTTGGCTTTCACTAAAACGAAATTAGGCTCTTTTAGAAATTGGGCCAGTGTTCTCTTTCCAATCCCCAGCACCGGTACCATTCCTTTCCAGCTCTTTTGTATCCCTATTTGTCTGAGTTCGCCTTCGACTTTGTAGTTTTTTACCACCCAATTGGTATTTAGGTTCAGTTCTTTCTACTTTTCGCAACCATTCAATTTACATTGTCTCTTGCTTCTTTATATCCTGTTTCGTACTGTTTTAGGAATTTCTTTGTGACTATCGTTTTTGGTGTTCTTTTCGATTTTGTTCACTTTTCTTTTTCATTGTGGAAAATGAACTGAAGGTGTGAGAACAGAATTGTCTCTTTTTAAAAGGAACCTTTTTGTTTCTTGGGATTTAGGGATCCGCGTGGATTTGGTAGAAGAAGGTTACCCCCTTTTTGGTTGTGTTCTATTCGTAGCTATGTCGGTTACGGCTGGTGTTAGTGATACTGCATTAGCAGTTAGGGAGAAGCTTAGAGGTAAAATTGGTTCAACCAAAGTTAAGAGATACTGGCCTGGAAAAGCCCCTGAGTGGGCTGATGAGGCGGATGAAGATGGGGACATTACAATGGCTAGGGCAGCTGCTGTTGAGAGGTATTTCCCCAGACAAGATGATTCTGATGTTGCCCGACGGGATGACCCCAGACTGCGCCGTTTGGCTGAGAGTAGGATTGATAACCGTGACGAAGTGAGGGCAGAGCATCGCCGAATCCGGCAACCTGAGATTGTTTCCAGAGATGAAGAAGAATACCAAAGGCAAGAGGGCTTGGATGTGGAAGAAGAGGATGAAGAAGCACTGGAGGAAAGGAGGAGGAAGATTAAAGAGAAGTTACTTTTGCGTGAGCAAGAAGAAGCTGCTCTTCTTCCTGAAGAAGAGGAGGAGGAAGCTGAGGAAGAGGAGGAAGAGGAATCGGAGTATGAGACTGACTCTGAAGAGGAAACTACGGGAATTGCGATGGTGAAGCCTGTGTTTGTGCCAAAGTCAGAGAGAGATACCATAGCTGAGCGTGAGCGACTTGAAGCTGAAGAACTAGCTCTTGAGGAAAAACTAAGGAAGAAATTGGAGGAGAGGAAGGTGGAGACGAAACAAATTTTGGTTGAGGAAATTCAGAAAGAAGAACAAATACAGAAGAACTTAGAAATGGAGGCAAATATTGCTGATGTGGATACAGATGATGAAGTGAACGAGGCAGAGGAATATGAAGCTTGGAAGGTGAGAGAGATTGCAAGAATCAAGAGGGATAGGGATGCCCGTGAGGCAATGTTGAAGGAGAAGGAAGAAGTTGAGAGGGTCAGAAACATGACGGAGGAAGAGAGGAGGGAATGGGAGAGGAAGAATCCTAAGACCGCTCCAACTTCGAAACAGAAGTGGCGGTTTATGCAGAAATATTACCACAAGGGTGCTTTCTTCCAGGCTCAGTCTGATGACCTCTCTGCAACTGTTGGAACAGATAATATTTATAGGCGTGATTTCTCTGCTCCAACAGGAGAAGATAAGATGGACAAAACTATTTTGCCCAAAGTTATGCAAGTCAAACACTTTGGCCGCAGTGGAAGAACAAAATGGACACATCTTGTCAATGAGGATACTACCGATTGGAATAATCCGTAAGTTCACTTCTGCAAATTGGTTCTGGTTAATAATTTCATTTTTTCGCTTTCTTTGTCCATTCTTCTCTTGTCCAAGCATTTGTCTCCAGATCTGATCTTCTGCTCCTTAATTGCCACTAATAATGTGATTTGCATGATGTTTTTTTTGTTTTAGCTTATCTTGAGATTTGACCTAAAATAGCTATGGAGCGTTTAAACTGGGTGAAGCATCGAGTTTCAACAAAGAAACATGATAGTACATAGTTAAAAACCAAGATGCACCCTTTGCATGATTTTTAATTTTTGTTTCAAACTGCAGATTAACTAAGGCTCAGGTTCCGATCTTTATGTGTACTCACATGGGTGTCGTAATTTGAGTTAAAAATGAGTTCTTGCCAGTGGGAAAATTTGAGCCCCTTTTCTGAGGAATTCTTGTTTGGTTGGAAAACAAAGTTTGAACAATGGTCTTAAGTTGGTTGACTGGCTACTTCGTTGTAGGTATTATGTAGTGCTAATGAATTTTTATCTCCTTTCCTACATTTCTGATGTTTTATGGTGGGCCAAGTAAACTATTAAACTATAGATTCACAGTAGGCACGTAGAAATAAGACTTATTCATGGCTTTCTTTAACGCGTGATGTTTGTTTTCAAAGAAGGGGATTTTTTTTTTTTTTTTTTTGCCTTGGAATCGTCCATTTGGCTGTTGTTTGAAGTAGTTGATAGACACTTTTGAATAAGTTTCCACTAATAATTTATCGGAATTCTGTGCCTTCTATCCCTTTGAATGTATCATTGCGAGTTGCATATTGGTTACTGAATCTGTTCTTGATGTCTGTTCTGTAGGTGGACATTTAATGATCCTCTTCGGGCAAAGTACAATGCAAAAATGGCTGGGATGAATACATCAATTGATAAACCCAAAGGAAATAAGAAATTGAAGGATTGGGACAAGTACTAAGTTATGAACTGTTGCCTAGCTCAAGTAGGAAGGCAGTCTTTTAGTTGTATTCTTGCAGTGGAATATAAGGAGCTTTAGTTGGAAATCTTGAAGGCGTTTGTAGTCCTATACTTGTATGCATGCCTATTTCAACTTTCCAAGAAATGCAAATTCTTGTAAATTTTGGTGTTTGCATATACACATTTTCAGTCATATCAGAATTTTACATATATTGATGAGGGGAATATTGCTTAAAACCTTTTGATCTCTAGGATTATTTGCCTCCAATAGAAAATGACTGCTGCTTTTTCTTTTATTTATTTTCTTTTCATGCGGCCTTTATCCTCCAGTTTGCACGTAACAGCTATTGTTGGAAGTCTGATCAATTCGAGTGAAGTTGCGATGCTTGCAAGTCTTTTACAAGTTGGAATATTTTCTTTTGCAAATATTCTTGAACTGGTACCACAATATTGCCTTTGATAGGCTGACATGTGTAGAGCCCCCAAGAAAAGACGAAAAACGCCGAGAATATATGAAGAAAATGTTAAGCAGAGAATGTTAGACCTAACCTTTGTTCTCTATGTTATCAAATCTGTAATCTCCTATCAATCAATGACAATACCTGCCAAACAAGAAGTCGAGAAAATAATGATTTTGTACGACTGCATTCATTGGAAGTACACTTCAAGAGCTGGCTCCTGGTGTTCACTACATCTATCCTGTAAAATTCCTCTCTCTCTGCTCTTCGTTAAGCTATATTGAAGTGAAGAATAATCGTCATACCATTCCAGTGCTGTCAATTTTGTAATGGTCAATTAATGCATCTTCAAGCCGTTCTTTTCTCTCGCTAATCTCACAATCCAAATAAACCGTGAATTACTACTAAGTTGTGTGTCCATGGCAGCAATAAAAAGTAAAAAAAAAAAACCAAATCAGGCCGAATTGCATTAGAAGGCCCAGTCAATTGCTCCTAATTAGGGCTTCTTCGGCCCATATTTCAGGTCAATCTCTTCTTCTCCCATGTCCCCTTCTCAATCATACTATTGTCTGTTCGGTTTTACATCCAATGGTTCAGTCCTTTCTCATTTTATGAAGTTTGATGTCCATGGCAGAAGAAGACTCAAAGCCCGAATCTACCCTGCCTCCTTCTCCCGTACTCTTTCTTTCTCCGTCTATATATATAATTATGTACTTTTATGTATTTATCCAATTGGATGCGAGTTAGATTGGTGAATTTTCTGTGGTTATGAGGATTCATATCAACGTTGATGACTTCTGGGATTTCCCGGATAGGGCTGATTATCATAGTCTTGTTAGGGTAGACGCGCATGGAAGGGTTATCGGCAGACATTCACTTCGTAGTTTTTTGAATTGTACGTAAATATAACTGATAGGACACTGATTTATGTCTTCGGTAAAAGATTGATTTCCCCCTTTTTGAAATAGTATTATAAGCGCATTCAATGGAAAGCAAACTGTGATTGTGTGACTTGCTGTTTCTTGAACTGGATGATATGAAATAATTCTTGTATAGGGGCGGATGTTTCGAAAGCTCATTTAGATGATATCACCATAACTATGTATGAGGCTATGATTGTGATAATATGACCATCGGGTCACTAACTTGAGAGGAGTTAATCATTGTGACTAACTTAAGAGGAGTTGCGCTAATTTTGCTAGGGATGTTGACTGTATTGATTTTGGTTTATGCAATAGATTGTGGAGGTCCTGTGCAAAAGTTCACATAAGACTAGCCGCTTTGCAGTGGGTAGCAGGGCAGGATTTGCCGTTTCTCTGATAAACAGAAAGTTGGAGGATGGTGCCCCCATTGCTTTGTACATTGAAGCAGTTAAGGATGGGGAAGAACCTATAAGTTTTGGCCCTGATGCAGTTCTTGTGAATTATGGTGATGGTTGGAAGTTACAAACAGTTACCGAGCTGGATTATGGATGTAAGTCATTCCTCTTATCATGTCTCATGTTCTGTTACGCAGCTATTGAATACAGCAGTAGGATTTTGGGTTGCTAATATCTTTTTTTTCTTTCTAAAAGTAGGTATTAGGAAAAAGGAGCACGTTCAGCTGAATCCAACACAGATCCTTCATAAAGTGGTACGAGTTTTAAAATTCTCTGGTCTGAATTTACGTTGAGTGTTTTGCCTTATTAAAACATTTTTAAATTCCATTCTCCTAAAGATTTTCTTGAGAATATTTCCATCAGAAATATATAATTAACTGCAGCACAATAAAGTTAGAAATTCACTGCTTGGTCAGCTGTTAGTAGCACAATAATTTGCATGCTTTTTAAAAAACTTGGACATGCAAATTGCACTGAAATTTTTCTTAGAGAATCAACAATTTATTTATTAGGCTCGCAATAGAGTTCAAGTTGGCCTTGGTTGCTAGAATCTTTCCTTTCTGCTTGATTTAGCTCCCATTCATTAGACATTATGTTGCCTTGACTGACCTTTAAAAGGATCCTTTTGTTCTAAGTTTTTGTTGCGCTCTCTCTTCTGCTTTCTGCCTCTGAATTTGATAGCTCTTCTCTCCTATTGTATCTTTAGGCCTATATAAACATTGAATAAGTTAAGTCAAACAGTCATTGCAAATTTACTTGATGGTTTACCAATAATACTCAATTTGGCATTTTTGCATAAGCTACATCTTAAATATTTGTTCAATAATTTCCTAGTTCAATGCTCAAGTGAGCAGTAATTAAACATAAGGTGCCTGCAATGCCTTACAGCACGATTTTGACAACCTTGACTTAATCTATTTAGGGCTTAAGCCTGATCTTCTGGTGTTTTGAGGTTCTAAGGCTTGTATTTTGTGAACAAGGCTAGCAGTTAGTTCATCATTTTGGTGTTATTATGGTGTTTATTTCACTTCCTTATATTGGAAATCTTTTATTACACTTTTCTTACCTGACATAAATCGAATCTCCCTCTTTCTCCTCAGCGGACATCTGATGGTACGCATAGCACGAAGGCAGTTGTCAAGCCAGGAATCAGCTTTTTGTACATTGCAAAAATATTGGTAGCCTTTGGGTTGATTTTTGTGCTTGGTGCAATTTTCACGTTGGCTCTTGAGAATCTTCCCAGACTGTTACTCTTTGTTAATACATTGACATAATGTTAATGACTATTCAGAATATATGCAATGGATTTAACATGTTATTTACTAGACCAGTAATTAGAGGAGAGGCCTTTATAAAAGTATAAGGTGCTATGCATAGTATTACGTGGTGAAAGTTACACCAATGAAAGTTCGTGGGTTTGTGCATACGAGTTGTGGAAGAAAATTGATGGGGGAAGATGGGGAACTACTAGATTAATATCAAAGCCAAGACTACGCTCAAAAACCTGAACATGGCTTTACCATTCTAATGAACTCTGTACCTGATGCAAATTCTACCGTTGGAAAGAATTTACTTTGTTGTTGGAATAGTTAAAGGATGCGTGGCATGTGTTATAAAGCTTCGTGCGGTTAAATGTGTTTCTCACAGAAATCCCCACGTGCTTGAATTTTGACGTTCTTTACTGCATGGCAATGCTAGCTGGGGCTTTAGTGTCTGCTATTACAAACTAAAAGACTCTTTGCCAGTTCTAGCCGCCGCAGGATTTCTTTTTTTCAAGAGCCTCTGATGATAGTTATGGAGCTCATCCACCGAGATAAGTAAGGAGTTTTGATGATAGTTATGGAGCCTCTGATACTACACTAGTTAACGTGTTTTTTATGGGTTTTTGGTTTTCATCCTTAAAAAAAAAAGACTTCTTGAAATTATTTTCACATTTTAGGGCTCCTATGAACTTCATGTAGTTCATGCTCATTACGAACTTCAAGCATCAACATGTTGACAGCTTAACTGAGCATCAACTTGAAACTTATACTTGGAAAATATTGAATTTCTTATATATAGATTTATTTACCATAATTAAGTCCATTTTTAATGTCTCTGCCCACAGTACTAATGATAGAATAATAGATAATAAAATTTTTGAAATTTATTAATAATTAAAAAATCTCTTAAAAGGATCAAATTTATCAGTATACATAATTTTAATTTTTTTGAAAAGTTGGATTATACTATTAAAATTGAAGAAAGAAATACCTTTGTTAAAATCTTTATAGTATAACTAGTATAAATAAGTAAAACCTTTAATAAAAAATTATTAAATATGTTAATAAATATAATATTTAAGAGACAAGTTTTACGATTTTCATTATTTTCTTTAAAATTTTGTAGAATCTAACATTTAATAATAGTCCAATTTCCTTTTCCTTTTTCTTGTTATCCAAACATGACAAGTTTTAAGGGATAAAAATATTTTAGATTTTTTAAATATTACATATAAAGACTCGCAATTAAAAAATGAATATAAGATCAATTCCTTCACAATTAATTTACAAAATTTACTAGAAAGTCGTGAATAAAACTTTTTCTTTTAAAATCTTAATATATAGTCATAAAGGTAAAATCATATTCTTAGAAACTAATTTGATAAAATCTAATACTATAATACCAAAATCAAATAAATGACAATATATAACTCTTCCATACGAGTGGGCTCTTGAAGGAGCAATAAGAGACAAATAAAAGAGAAAAAATGATTGAAAAACTGTAAAAGAGAAAAAAATAAGACTTGCTCATGGCTCAAATGCTAAGCCAAAATCATAATACTGATAAACAAATGCAACCATAGAGAGAGACAAACATCTTTAATTTGCAGACTATTTACATCGTTGCACAAATATTACACTGAGGCGTCTTTTGGTCTATGCTTACAAAGTAGGTATACAAACAACATTTGGGAAGGGAGGTTTTTTATACAGCAAAGAGATTCTGCTGTAAGAACCACAATAAGATAGTGCAATGTGCAATCCATTCTAAGCTAAGCTAAGCTATCACCAGAGCTCCGATATATTTCATCGGCATGGGCAGCAGGAACATAGACTGCATCCTTTAGCGAGCTATGAGCTCGCCCATAAAGCGCATAAACAAACACACCGACTAAGAGCCATATGGAAACACGGGTCCACGTAGCAACACTGAAAGTTTGAGAGACCAAGCGTGGTATATCAGAACTAAGATGTAGTGTCAGATAAAATTTTCAGGCCAAATCTCAGTTAAAAAATTCAAGCATGTACGTCAAATGGATTCTATACATGGTAACTTGCAACTATAGCTTAATGTCTACTCACCCCAAATTTACAAGCAGGTAGGTGTTAATGAGAATGCAGATGATCGGAAGGAGTGGAACAAATGGACAAATAAATCCTGCAAGGAGATCAGAATTTCATTTCGTAAATTAGCTTAAAACTCATTAGAAACTCACATTTAACTAGTTTGACACTGCTAAAGCATTAGGGATAAATAAATTATGTTTCTCATATACAATTACATGCACTAGATGAAACAAAAGAATTATAATCAATACTTGGTTTAAGTATGAAACTATTCTTTACTGCAACATCACTGCCTTAAGAAATTTAGGGACACTGTACACTCCTGCAGATACCAAGGCCAGAACCAAGTCTCTGCAGATTTGACATATGTATCAAGTGATGACGCATATGCCAAAAGCTGACATGGGATTTCAATTTTGTTTCAAGAAAACTAACTGCATCAATCAAACAAGGGAAAAAGGGAGAAGAATGAGTACCTCCAGTATGGCCAAAGCTGTGCCTTGCCTCATCTTGTTCTATACAGGTCAATACAGCAAGACCAAACAGAAGAAGAAGACCACCAACTCCACATGATGTAAAACGAAGAAGCCTGATGGATGAAACATGAAGCTAATTAATCTCAGGAAGGAAAGCAGAAGTATGCAGTGGGATGTGGCCATTAGCCCATACTACAGAAGCAACAGACTGCAGATGCAGTATAGCTGAGTCTTAAACTTCAATCACAGAAAAATCTCTCTGAGTTTAAAGTTGTGGCTATCCACAATTGAAAAAACAAAATTCATAGAGATAATTCAGTATTACCCTTATCAATGTCCTTGCTCAAGAATTCAGAAGTACAACCGTAGCCAATTAATGCTCAACTCAGAAACATGGTTAAAATACATCTACCAACCTTGGAAGACTTGTATCTGAAGCTGCATGTGTAAGCACTAGTGCCCCAAAACATGTGAATGCTATGGTCCACCCAGCAACTTTTCGTCTGTTTTCTTCATTTAGGACAACTGAAATGATAAAAGAAAAGATGAAAATTAGATGTGGTAAGACTGAGGCCAACCATTAAATTACACGGAATCCGCCACGGAGACCTTGCAATACAATACAAGATGCATCAAGGAATATTTTACAGCACAAATTCCTTTGCATACTTTGATCAGCATATCTGAGATGCCTAAGTGGACCAAAGAAATTTTTGCATTGGAAAGACCCCAATTTTAATGCTTGTACACTATCATTCACTTTCAAAACTCAATTGGTTACAACTAAGTTTATAAAGATGCAGGATTATATATGTACTTTTGGTTTAGGCATAAGAGAATAAATTAATCACGCAGATACAGTTAAGTCAGAAGAATAGGTATGCGATTCATTTGCAGCATCTGTTTCTTTCATCAAGGGTTCTACTAATTGATATGTTTGCACAGATAACTGAAATTCAAGTTCTTACTTGGTTGATTATGGCTCGGCCTATGATGAAAATTGAGAACTTTTCTTTATAGATCTATTCAGCTTAAATGCCTCATTGAAAGGTATACAACAGGTTTTTATCAAGAACAAATATTAGCCCCATAGGAATTATAGAGGCATTCACATAGGAAAATGCACAAATGTCAGATCTCTGCCTTCAGTCGGTGGACTAAATCTAACATGGGGATGTGCTCATATTAGCAAAAAGATCTCAGAATCCATAAACATTCCAGAAAATGCAAGTAAGGGTGAACGAACCTAAAGAAACTTACAATTTGCTTGAACTTCCTTTTTGACAATTACAGGGTATTCAACTTCTGCATTCTTTTTGCATAGTAAAGGTAAAGAGCCATCATTTGTCCCTTCAATATTGTGGGTACAATGACTGAACCGTAACGACACAGAATCAATTGTTTCCTGAAGTGAGGATGGAAACGGCACCTCATCTGGTGGGACATATCTCAATATCAGTACAGAAATTGCAACCATGGTGAAAGCAAGAAGGGTACCAACACTGACCTGCAAAACAGCATCACCAAGAAGAGCTTAATAGACAAGCATATATCAACTTATAAGCATATTTAAATATCTAGTTGGTCATAATAAGGGAGAAGTAGATCTCCAGTTTCCTTGGACCATGTGATTGGAAGGGGGATTACCCACCCTTACATGGGTAGGCTATAGAGGGGAATATTTGATTGCGCTTCCTTCTTAGCATTAATCCAAGTACATGATTAGCTACATTATTTGAGAAATGATCCTTGACTTTCTGTAATTTGGAGGGCCTCGTGAGTGTGAAGAAATGGAATACTAAGTGATGATGACAAAAACTTACCATCCCAGCCAGCTGTGAAACATCCATGAAAAATGCCAAGATTGCAGCACCAAGACCAGTAGCCAATGTACTCTTCACTGGTACTTGAGTCCTTCTATTAACATCCGAAAAGAAAGGCGGAAGCAATCCATCTCTAGACATTGCCATCAAAATTCGTGGCTGACAGACAACAAGGTAATTGGCAAGTTAACACGGAATCCAATTAAATAATATGTCAACCAGAAAAAAAAACAAAGAAAGCCAATCAGTCAAGAGGACATAGCCTCCCTCATATCTAGATCTTTTGTCTCATTCAAAACGAAAAGTAGCCCTGCTCATATTTGATGGATCCTGTGATGATCAAAACTTGACGTTAAAAGGGATAGAGACTTCAGCATCTTCCAACTTTTCTCCTCCTTTCAAACTAAGATGAGTGGAAAGGATATCTAGTGACCATAACTTCCACAAGTATTTATTCTATAATCACGCCCCACTGCCCACCGTGCACATGTTTTCCTAAGCATGTGCTTGCTGGCATCTTAATCTAGCCATTAACACAGGCTTGCAATCCTTTCTTCCTTGATATATGTTGTTGAGACTTAATGTAATAGCTTTTACTCAATATTACAATGGCTAAGATAACCCAGGCAGCTATTACAGCGTTCTTTTCGTCACTAACTTCAGGCTCTCTCTCAATGCAAGATAGGGTACCAAAATAAACTCCGACATTGAAGTTAGAATTTTAAGTTCTTAGCAAGGCACTATAAGGCAAAGTATATGGTTTTATCAACATTTAATGCTGTAATAGGCTTCTTGTTAATCTTTACTTTTCATCTACAAAATCAAATGAGAAGTGGGCTGACTAAATCATTTTTCACAATAGACATAAATAGAGCTCTTTGTATATACAAATTGAAGTTCAACTTTTGGAAGTAATCAAAAGGATCAAGAATATCATTTCATCAATAAAACAGATAATCATAAATTAAAAAACAGTACAAGGACCATGGATCAGTCATTAGGTACAATGCAGTCAACAATAAGAATTGGTGAACATTCAAAATTTACCAAAAGGTATTTAGGACAGCACATACTGTTGTTGTTGGTAAAAAAACATGCGAAATAGCTTTAATCACCTGAGGAAGTAATGAGCCCATCAGTGTTGAGCAAAGAGCCATAACAGCTCCTGCAGTAATTATGTACCTGGAATTACCAGAAGGAAAATGAACCTTAACCAAACATCATACGAGATAAAATTAGCTCCAACGAGAAATAGAAAAGCAAAGGTAAAATGAAGCTCAATCGATGACAACTTCAAAAACTTACGCTGCCCATTGCATGCCATGGCGAGCAAATGCTGAGGAGATGGGAGTATCAGGATTCATTGCATGATAAGGTACCAGACCAACAATGACAACAGAGACGAGCATGTATAAACCACAACATATAGATAGTGCAAACCCTATTCCCATTGGCAAATCTCTCTGAGGATTCTTTACCTATCAAATAAATTGTGACATACATTTGCAAATTTAAACTTCCAAAGTTATAGTGCTGCTAATGGAAATAAAAGTATGCATAAAAGAGGGAAATTGGAAAAGGGCAGTACAATGCACATACTTCCTCAGCAGTGCTGGCGACAGAATCAAAACCTATGTATGAAAAGAAGACTGTAGCAGACCCTGCAAGCATCCCATCTACCCCAAATGGGAAATACCTGCAACCAAACCACATTAGATTAGCCAACATCTGTTCAAGAATGATAATTCAAGAGTATCTTTAGCATGAGATGCCTATTACCCAGTAGGAAGATTGTAACCAGCCCATCCAGTCTTGAAACCGAGATAAGTACCAGCTATTATAACAAAGAGCATGGCACAAACGTTCACGGTTGTTACAACACCTTGAGCCACTGTACTCTGTGTAATAGATTTCATTTAAGTAATGTGAGAAGGAAAAAAGAAAAAGAAAAAGCAGAAGCAAACAATTTCCATACAGGGACAGAATAAAAATGACAAAAAGGAAATTCATTTACCTCCTTGATACCAACACACAACAGCCCAGTCACAATAAATACTAGAATTGCAGCACATGGATCAACCACAACATCAAGTCCAGGAATATGTTGACGGGCTAAAAATGCAGGCAGACTGTCTGGACCTCCAAACAGTAAAGCCTAAATGCATACAAGCGGTGCAAATATTAAACCAACAGAACAACACAAAGCTTCTCCACCATTAAAACTTAACATGAAGAGAAATCCTAGGTCCTCAAAGTTTCACATATAGAGTAAATTGAAAGTGAATACTCGCGGTCAAGTATTTAGTAAAACATTAACAAAATGCAGAAGGAGTTCAGGACAGATAAATTCACTGTACCAGATTAGGGGATATGCCACGAGCCACTGCTGATCCACCAATTGTGTACTCCAATATTAGAGCCCACCCAATCAACCACGCAACACTGCATATAGCCATTTGATAAATTACAAAAAAGAAAAAGAGGCATATAGATAATTGCTTGCACAATGATATATCCATTTGTTGAACTTAAATTGTAAAGAAGTAAACCTAAAAGTCGATGGAATAATCATCCTATTAGAAAAAGGACAAAATAAGTCAAAATCCTAAGTTAACCTTGCATCCCAACCATGCGAGAGGGCTAAAATACTTACCCTTCTCCAACACATATGTAAGAATAATGATATGCACTGCCAGCAGATGGACATCGACTTGCAAGTTCTGCATAACAGAAGGCAGAAAGAGCAGCAGCAATTCCAGCTATCAGAAAGGAAATTGTAAGAGCTGGTCCAGAATGCTCTCTGGCCACTGTTCCGACAAGAATATAAACTCCAGCTCCAATTGTTGAGCCCACACCTGATCAGATAAGTTCAACAGAATTCAGTTTTAAGCTATCAAAAGAGAAAGGGCAGATCGGTATCTTGCGATTGGTCAGCCAAATTCTTCAGCATACATAAATAACCATCTCCTGATGCTAACAAGAAAGAGAATTACGTAGACAAGGTCAATCTCCAACTAGTATTAAACATCCAAATGTTTCCTCTATCCATGTTAAGTAGAAAAATCTGAATACCAAGATAAATAGTTGATATCTACTGTAATCAACATTTATCGCCTCACAGGCCCTTAAAATTAAAATTGTCAAACGGTGAACCTTAAGTTCGCAAAATCACAAAAGCAATGATACAATAAACACAAACCCCAATCAAATTTCAACTGAATCAGGACAAGAGAAGGCGAAATAAAGATGAAGAAGGAAGAGACCTACCTATTGCTATAAGGTGAAGAATCGATAACTCTTTTGCTAACTGGTAGTGCCCGTGAGCTTTAACATGAACAGAATCAACCTGTTTTCTCCTTATCAAACCCCTAACACAACCTCCCCAGACACCGGTTCCACCATCCGTTTGCGAATCAGTGAGAAAACCCATCAAATTTCCCAACTTTTCCCTTACTATGAAACACCCAACAAATTATATGAACAACCACGATAATCCCAATAATTTTTCGCAATTCTGTGAGTAATTTACAAAATGGGTATTCCCTATTCCCAAAATATACAGAAACGAATGTTTTCAGTCTCTTGAAAGTATTCTGTTATACACAGAAGCGAAAAGAAATAAGAGATAGATCTTAATCCCAGAACAGCCCTCCTTCCCTATGCAATAAAAGAACTTGGAGGACCTGATTCTCTGACAATTCCAAGAGGGAAGGGAGCAGATTCTGAAGAGATCTACGTTTTAGTGTTCGATAAGAGAAAATAAAATACAACGAAAAGAAGAGAACTTGGGTTATACTTTATAGCCGAATCGTACGACTCTCCCCAACTGTTGTGACTTAACTTGGATTAGATACTCTCCCCCCCGCTTGCTAGCTTCAATTATGTATGGGATGTCTAGGCCCCACCGCTCTTTCGTTGTAATAGATTCTACTGGGGCTCACAAGTCACAATTTCTTTATTCAATGATTATTTTATTGTTTTTTAATCATTATATGTATGTAACAGAAAACAGAGCAGCCTCTGTTATTAGTTATTACAGCCTTTCTGTTTACTCTGTTTTTCTAATCATAAGTTTTGGCCGGTTAGGTAATTAATGGACTTAATTAGCTGTTGGTTGATTCTATGACTTGGATCAGTGGATAATATCCATTGTTTATTAGAGATATTTGGTAAAATTAGTTATTTAGTATTAACTGTTTATGTACAAAATAACTTATAAGGGCATAACTTTAAAAAATATTATAAAATATTTTGTAAAATATTAAAGAAGGTTCATTTTTTATAATTAACAAATGTAAAAATATATATCAAAAATAGTATTATCTAGTGTTTTTTGTAATTCTAAAATTGTATGTATCTTTAATTTTTTTGATAGATCAAATTTAGATTAGCATAATATAGAAAAAATAGGAGTCAATTTCGTAATTAACTACGGCTAAAGTTTTTAACAAAAGAGAGAGATGTTACCAAAATTTTAGTACATAATATAGAAAAAATAGGAGTCAATTTCGTAATTAACTACAACTAAAGTTTTTTAAAAAAAATGAGAGATGTTACCAAAATTTTAGTAAAATTTTGAGGACTAATTTAAATAAACTATTTTCTTTAGAGAAAGAAATTATGATAGAAACTAGAAAAAAGTAATAAAAAGTTATAGGTGAACAACTGTGCTATTTGCAGAATCGAGAATATAGGTGAACAACTATGATGTTGTCTTCCATGAACTTAAAAGCCCTTTTTACATGAGGTTTCAGACAACATTACAATTGTCATTAATGTACATTTTGTATCAACTGAAGGCCAAACGCTAGTAGGGAGGAGCTTTTAATAAATTAGCTGATTGGGTTCAATCAGTTAACCTAATTAGTTGATTACCAAACACACTTATTGGTTGTTTGATATGGTCAAATAGCTTAAACTTTTCAATCAGTCGAAAAATGGTTGATAAGCTATTCACCAAATAGGGCCTTTGATAAGGTCATCACAATTGATGAGAAAGTTATCTTAAGATGAGACTTTAATAGTTATATAGGGGCAACCTCAAACGAATATCTATAGATTTATGGAGGTTTTAGATATGAGGACAGAAATGATAGTGAGATTGCTTTATTGGACATGATGGTAGTGTTTGAGTTAATGATAATCAATTCTTTATTCAGGAAGAATGAGAAGCAACTGATGACTTTCAAGAGCAAAATCACAAAACCTCAAATTGACTATTTCCTTATAAAGCTAAGCGATTAACTAAGGTGTAAGGATTGTAAAGTGATTCTAAAAGCTTGCTTGTCAACTCAACATAGATTACTAGTATTAGATCTTGTAATTAAGGGATGAAGGAAGAAGAAAAGTCTTGGGACGTGTATTAGAGTCAGATGGTGGAATCTGAAAGGAGATATAAGGTGGAACAATTTAAGGATAAAGTAAGATACGGAGATTAATGGAAATTGAAAGGAAATGCTAATCAAATGTGGGAGAGAGTAGCAACTCTTTTAAGGAATACTACCAAAGAGATCTTGAGGCTTTCTAAAGGGCCTAGGGGTGGTAAGAAGGAATCTTAGCGGTGAAATGAAGATGTATAAGATAGGGTGAAAGCCAAAAAAGGTGCCTATAAAGCACTATTGGATAATACCACATAGGCAAGGAAAGTAGCTAATAGAAAAGGTACAAATTAGCAAAGAAAGAGGCAAAAAAGACAATCTCAGTAGCTAAAAGTAGAGCTTACGAGAATTTGTACAATAAATTGATTACTAAAAGGGAGAAAAGGACATTTTTAGTTGGCGGCAGCTAGGGAATGAAAAATGAGAGACTTAGATCAAGTTCGTTGTATAAGAGATGAAGCAGGACAGGTGCTCATGGATGAAAATGTCATCAAGAGTAGATGGCAGAGGTACTTCTATAGCCTTTTTAATGAAGGCATAGAGGACAACATATCTTTAAAGGATCTCAACAACTCCGAGAGTTTTCGTAACTTATCTCATTACAAACAGATCATAAGGAAATAAATTAAAAAAGCTTTGAGGGAGATGAAGAGCAGAAGGGCAATAGTACCAGATGAGATACTTATAGAGACGTGGAAGAGCCTAGACGTAGAAAGTCTTACTAGGCTATTCAAGCTTTTTAATGGGATCCTTAAGTCCACCAAAATATCGGATGAATGGAGACTGAGTATATTAATTCCTTCACAAAAGTATAAAGGGGACACCCAAAATTGCAACAACTATAGAGGCATTAAACTACTTAGTCACACCTTGAAGTTGTAAGAGAAGGTAATTGAGAAGAGAGTAAAAAAGGTTGCTCTTATCTCGAAGAACCAGTTTGACTTCATACTAGGAAGGTCTATGACAAAAGCTTTACATCTCTTGAGAAGATTAATGGAATATTACAGGGAAAGATACAGAAATATGCACGTGGTTTTATTGATTTAGAGAAAGCATATGACATGGTTTTTAAGGAAATCATGTGGAGGTGTTTAGAGATTAAGGGAGTTTTTACAACTTATATCTAGGTGATCAGGGATAAGTAAGAAAGGATAATGACTAGAGTAAGGACGATAGGAGGAGATGCTGAAAATTTTCTATTGGTATTGGACTACACCAAGGCTCCGTATTGAGCCCTTTTCTATTCGCAGTAGTAATGAATGAGCTCACCAAGAATATTAAAAAATAAGTGCTTTGGTTTATGTTGTTTCCTGACGATATTGTCCTCGGAATGAGACAAGATAGGGTGTTAAAGTTAAGCTAGAATATTGGAGGGATTCGTTAAAGTCGAAGGGTTTTAAAGTGAGCATGATTAAGACTGAGTACTTAGAGTGCAACTTTTTGGGCCAGCAGGTGGCTACCGATATGGAGGTAAAGATTGGCTTAGAAGTTATAACACAGAAAGAGTATTTTAAGAACCTAAGCTATTATCCAAAGCAATCAAGAGATCGATGAAGATATAGTCCATCGTATCAGATCAAGGTGGCTCAAATGAAGAAGTATATCAGGAGTTTTATGTGACAAGAAGATATCACTCAAGCTCAAAGGTAAATTATATTGCTTAATGATTAGGCCAACCATGTTATATAAGGCAAAGTATTGGCCCATCAAACAAATACATAGTAATAAGTTTATGATGACGGAGATGAGAACGCTCCAGTGGATGTATAACCTTATAAGAAGAGCTAAGGGGCTGTTTGTTTATGTTTTTTTTTTCATTTTTTTGTTGTTTCTGTAAAAAGAGAAATAGGTAAGTAAAACGTGTTTGTCTAACACTGTTATAATTTTTTGTTTCTAAAAAAAAACACAATAGCTTTATAGAAACAAGAAAATATCGTTTCTCTTAATTTTGATAACATGTTTTCTTGAACAGAAAAATAACTTATCCCTGCTTTCTATCTCTATTATTGTCTTTAGTATACCTCCATACCTAACACAACATCCAGCAAATTTTCACAAGACCCAATCCACACATAGATGAGGCAGCTCCAACGGTAGCAACGAAGGCTAGAGATTGAAAGAGATGTCAGAATCTTTAAGAAAACCAATAACAGAACCTTATCAGAAGGAGGGAAGTAAAATCTGGTGCAAGTAAGTCTGTGAAGTTGTCATGGCAAGGACAGGAAGTTGGTGAAGTTGATGGACTAGTATTGGTGGAAGATCTAATATGCATCTTTTAAACTAACAAAAAAGAAACGAAAATTTCAATAATTCAAAAGGCAATTGTTTCTTCAACTTCAAGCACTAGCAATTGGTGTTGTGTTGAGTAGTAAGAAATGGGTTTTCGTTTTAATGGAGTTTGGTGACGCCGAAATAGGGTAAGGAAGACTTTCGGTTTGGGGTATGCGTGTGGAGTTGGGTTCGAATTTACAGTGTGGGATAATCTGTAAGCATTATCACCATTTTCTTTAATATACATAATAAAGCAACTTAGTTATTTAGGCCTATTTACGATGTTGGTATTTCATAACAACATTTGATTTTTTTAAATGCTAATTTAAAAAAAATTAATTTAATTATTAACTTTTTAAAAATTGTATAAATCTTTATATTAACAAAATTTTATAAAATTTTGAAAATATTTAAAATTTTAAACAATTATTCAAAACTGTACCTAATATTAATCGATATCAATAACAATATCATATTATAATCAAATTCAATGCTAAATTCGGTACAATTAGTGATGGCAATGCAAGTCCGAATTTGATTGAACTTGATTCATATTACTTGATCTTGGACATATTAAGAGAAATAAACAAATTAGTGTAAGAGACAACAAAGAAAATTAAGAAAAGTAGAAGACAAAAAAACTTTTTATATATATGTAGATAAAATTATAATGGGAATTGATTAATTTAAAAATAAAATATATAATATTAGAAATTATTAATATAAGAGTACAGTTACAAAAATAGAAATAGGAGGATAAAACCAAACATGTTTTTATTTTCAATTTTATTACAAATCTCAACCAAACAAGTTTTTGTTTTTAGTTTTATACTAGAAATCTCAATCAAACAGGTTTTTGTTTTTTAATTAAAAAACTAAAACTTAAAACATAAAACAAAAGCTAAAAATCGTAACAGACAAACAGAAGTGAAACTAAACGGCCCATAAGGTTAAGAATCTAATGGTAAGAGACAAATTAAAGGTGACTGGTATTAATAAAAAATTGAGAGAGACAAAGCTTAGATGATTCAGGCGTGTTAAAAGGAGACTCTTGACGCTCCAGTGAGAAGATATGAGAAAACAATACTTAAATATTGTAAGAAAAAGAACAAAAAGGCTTAAGAACTCAAGAAAAATGATCAAAAATGATATGAATTGGATAAAACTTACCGAGGGCCTGACCCACAATAAGGAAGTTTGCCGTACTAAGATATGAATAAAAGATTTCTCTTAAAGAGGTTATTCGTGTTCTTATAGGTTTTTCAGATTGTGTCCTTCGAATTTAATAAGTAATATTCATCTTCTAGTTAGTTAGGTTAGTTATTTTCTTACTTAGCTTAATTACTTTCTTAACATAGCTGGTTTGAGTTATTCTTATATAGGTCTTTTTTTATTTGTGTATTTATTTTATCTTTTATTGTTAATCTTTAACATGTTTTTATGCATATTCATTTGTAATTTTGTAATATTTTCATGTCTTACTATATGATAATCTATCAAAAACACTCTCTCAATCAAATAAGAATAAAACTGCACATTACAAAAATTTCTTAAAACTCCACGTCTCAATTGAACTTATACTAAATATTGTTGTCGACCATCTCCATCACTATTGTTGTTGTTACGTTATTATTTAAATTTTGAGCACACAGTTCTTATTTTTGAAGTACCCGTGAGATTTATTGTTATCGCAACAATTTAAGTTTATTATTTCCTCCGATTTATAATAAGTGTCGTTTTAGAAAAAATGCACGTTTATTAAGAAAGTTAATGAAACATCTGATATACCCTTATTAATTACATGTTAAAGTACCTTGAAAATATAATCTGTGTAATTAAGATGTGAGAGAAATTAAAGGATAATTTTGGAAGTAAAATTATAAATATGCATAAAAAGTTACAAATGATACTTATTTTAAATAATTAAAACTTCTCTAAAACGACACGTATTATAAATGAGAGGTAGTATAAGAATTAAAAAGTGTGGCCGTGAATATGGCCTTCGGATTGTAAATTTGCGCGTCGGACCTACCCAATCCGGCTCTGAATTGCGCAATTCAATGAGTTTCAGGGTCTGTGGGGAGGTGACCTCATTAATTAGTATGTGAGCTGACCCAGTTCCCCTTTCATAATGACAACTTTTTCTGTGTTTTATATTTGTCTGCCAACGCAACGCTTGTGTATTATGCTATGGATTCTTTTTTAACCAGTGACCATAGTTATATTCAATGACGTATACAGGGACAAGCGAGGTATATTCATTGTCACTGTCTAATTTTATCGATCACTTAAATCCGATTAGATTTGGACCACACATTTGATAAAATGATAGAATATTTTCATTGAAAGAGCACTTACCATAACCTGATTAGATTAGGATCCGTAGAGTTCTTTGTGAAAACAGGGGATAGCATTATTAATTAGACGTGCTTGCTTTGACCTTGAAAATTTCATTTAATCGCCCTGAACAACATTCTTCAGGAATTCAAAGTTGCATTCCTACCGTGGAATAGAACAACTAGTCTTGGTCATAATTAGTAAGATGTCAATATAATTATATTGGTAAAGACAAGAAGAAGAAGAAGAAGAGTAATTAGCCATCTTGATGTGAGCATGGGCCAATTTCAAGATGCTCTTGCCAATAATGGAATCCATCTTGGAAAGCCATGTGTTCTCTCTATTACCGACGCCTGCATGAGATTCACAATGTCCTTTTCCTTTGTTGGACTTGAATAATTAATAATGCCACCTTTCTTTTGTTATTCATCATATTATATAATTTTCCGTTTCTTGCACGTATCTTTTATGTGAATTTTCAAATTGAGTGGCCATTATGCAACCTGTGTGGGACATGCGTTTTATGACACTAACGATTATAAGATGTGCAGACTGGCTGCCCATTACTTCCTCTTTGCAATTTTTTTATATAAAGGGCTAATAAGGTGGCCTTTTAGTGTACCCTAAAGCTAATGGATATATACTTGGACAAAAATATATATATATATGAGACAAGAAGTGTATTTTTTAAATTCTAATATTACATTAAAATATATAATAAGTTTTATCGATTCAAATAAATTATAATAATTTAAAAAAATTAATATAAGTCGTAAATTAACAAAAATTTTAATAAATTTATGCTTTTATTGATATAAAAATAATTTTTATTTTCTATTAATTATATAAATTTCCATATGTTATGTAAGTGTTTATTTTTTAATCAAATATAAATTATTTTTAAAATTTTTGTTTATTGCAACATAATCTTTTAATAACTCTAATTTAATTTAATAATTAAGAAAACTAATCTTCTTTCCGGTTTCTATTCTACCTTAATCCAACAAAATGATTTGACAACTGCAAACAAAGACTAAATGCTTACCCTCAACATCCAAGAGAAGATTTTTCTGCATAACTTTTGGGTCTCTGCTAACCAGTAGCGAAGCTACAGTTATGATTTGTCCACCCTCAAAATTTTTTTTATTAAAGAAGATATATATATATAGAGAGGTAATGTCGTTATCCATGGTGGATTAGATAAAAAAAAAATTTACTCCCCTGAAACAAATTTCTGGCTTCGCCACTACTGCTAACAAAAGTCGCTGAATCTTCTCCAGCATATCTGCAGAAAGAAGGGAAACGTTCCCACATATGCGACTTTACAGTCCCCATATTCAACATTACAATGATCTCTCAGCAGGGTTTTGGCTTCAACCTCTAGTGATTTTAATGTTATTCATACAATTCATGGCCTGTTTCTAAGCAGATCTTTCTAATAATATTAAAATCAAATTGAGAAATTAGTTTTTTTTTTATAATTAAATTAGGATTAACTTGGAGTAAACAAAAATTAGAAAATGGTATCTAATGAAGTGCTTGCAAACGTAATTTGATAAAGAGTTTTGATTCTTTCAATTTTTTGTTCTTTTCTGTGTTCATATTAAAGTCGTATCCTCGTGGTCGTAGGTAGAGATTGATAGAAGAATAGAACACACAAGCCATTTGATAAGTCTATTCAAACTTTTAGAAAGTCCCTTGAATGAGTCATGGCCTTGTCTTTTTTTTTTTTTGGGTGCAAAGTCATGGCCTTGTCATTTGTGCACCTTGCACCTTAACAGTACAGCTTTTATTTATCTGGCTGCTTAGCTTGGGAATTTCGTTAGATAAAGAAAAAAGAGAAGAAAGAAAAGGCCTCTTGCATAACTGTTCAACCCTCCATAAACGAATAGAAGATGTGGATTTGGAAAACCCTTGGGAATGATGCTTGATAAAGCTAGGTGGGTCAGAAGAATCAAGTGGAGTGTAGGTTTGATTGTGGTAATAATGATAGGCCAAACGACTAACAGCTGAAATTGTCGGTTCCCCTGTTTTCTTGCCTAGTTCGTTCAATCCATCGATTGGTCATGATAAAATATAGTAAATTTTTGGAGGGAAACCTGGCCTAACCCGCTCCAGCAATCAAATGTCGATTTCAAGTATTACACGTATGTAATGTGTTCCACCTAAATTCTACTCGTCATCATTTTGTATATATTTTTTTTGAAGAGCATCATCATTTTGTATTTAAAGAATAAGAAACACTGCTTTTGATTAATGAAGTAGCATCATCCATGTCGTGAATCTGACCACAAGCTTGGTTAACAGTTGCTATAGGTTGAAACAAAACTGTTTGGCCCTCAACCCAAATTAACTAATAATTAGGCGTCCACGCAAAGTATGAGAGCAACAGGTAGGGCATATGAAACCTGGCAAAAAGATGCAAGTCATATCCAAGTTGTACACTTGTATTACTTCATTCAAATGAAAACAGCCTAAAATGTAAAAAAGTGAAGGATCAGCGAAATAAAAATTACAATCTTATATTTATCCATTGTGTTTAAAAAACATATTAATAATAAGAACGAGCAAAAAATAAATATTTGAAATTTGTGAATTAATTAATACTGAATTTTGAAATTATAAAGTCTCTATATGCTCTACACTTAGAAATATATCCCATTTTCAACACTTGATATGACTATGGTTAATTTTAAAAGACTCTTTCTTCAAATATGAAGAAAAACAAAAAAAATGTCAACTTTTCTCTTGTATCTGTGTTTTATATTACTATCATATAAAACCAAAACTATCTCTCTGTTATAAAAGATAGAAATAATATGGTGTGCCACTAATTATAGATGGTCACATGTATTGGGATGGTTTGGTTTTACC
>JANZLX010000002.1:10176961-10195733 GCA_025531955.1 Erythroxylum orinocense | reverse complement strand
TCCATGTCGACGCAAAGGGACTGGATCTGGGAAATATCCTTCTTAACAGCGAAGGAGAGCTCCGGAGAGTCGAAGCCGCCATTGGAAGTGGAGCTTTCAAGCCGCTCCAATCTCTCGATGCCGTCACGAGCTCTTAGTAAAAGCTTCTTTGCACTTTGGTATATCTCCGATAACGTGCCTCCTCCTCCGCCTTCAAATGCCATGGCTGCCATTCTCAATTTGAGCCTTTCTCCTTCTTATTCTTACCTGAAAACAGTATTTTTCAATATTTGGATTTTCGGTAGAACTGCAAATGAATCGTACGTGGCTTCTTGGCTTTGATTCTTTTGTTGTTACGATGGGAGGCAACGCTAACAACTCATTTATCCAATCAGCATGTGCCACGTCACAAAGTTAGACACGTGGCGATCCATTTTCCTTTGAAACTGTTGTCTAACTTGTACAGCGGTTGGACTCTCAATGCAGGCTCGGTTCCAGAACCAGTAGCGTAGGGCCTAGGACCTCTGCTATCTCAAGCCTGAGTTCAGGCTAAACTGGGCTTAAGACAGCCTGGACCAAGTTTGATTGAGCCCAAGGCAAGCCTGATCAATCCTGCTAGATTTATTATTTTTTAAAAATAAATTTCAACATAATTACACTAATAAAATACAATTAACTATTATCTAAACTTTAAAGATCTCACAAAAATCTGTGATTATTGGATGAATGACACAGGGTTAGTCTTGGGTAAGTGGGACAGAAAATTTCACCCCTCTGCAACATATGGCGTGAGAGGGAATAAAAAGATATATCGCAAGGAACAAATCGGTCCATATCAGCTCGTTGAATTCATTTTCAACGAGATATGAGCCCTTGATGTAGCCGAAGACGCAACTCACTACTTGTTCGATAGCATGAAAGCAATGGTTTTTATAAGTTAGCTGCTTGCTTATATAATTTTCTATTGTGTGTTTTTGCCATAGTAACGAGATAGACATCATTATAATGTTGTATATAGTGATAGTGCCTAATTCACCCCCAAAAGTTAGCTCGAGAGGAGGAGGTTTGCACACTATTATAAATTTTTGAATACTTTTGTAATTGTTCGATGTGAGATTCTTGACATACAGTCAGCTAATTTGGGAGAGGAATGCTATTTCCAAGCCTCTCCCTCGACACGAGCAGCTCATCAGCTGATACAAACCTCCTAGTAGGTAGATTGAGCTTAACACGGATGGTGCGAGTAAACATTCTACCTTGTAATCTACAGCTGGAAACATCCTCCGTGATAATACAGGTAATTAGATTGAAAGTTTCATTCAAAATCTTGGTTGGTGCTTATCGGTGTCTGTCGAACTCTAGAGAATATATATACAGGGCTCATGCTCGCGTGAAGAACTCGGAGTTGACTCCATAGCCATAATCAATCTCATTTTTTCCTCGACGAGCCGATCACAGATTTTAAACCCATCAATTCAGGGTATTAATGAACTGTTCGCTCAGAACTGGATGATAACACATTGTTATATATACCACGAAAGTAACAAATGTACCAACTGTATTCCTTTTAAAGGATATGTCAAAAATCTATTTCCAATGTCTTGTTGTATAATCTTTTTTACTCCCTATTTATTAAAAAAATACCTTTTTTAAAAAAATATTAGCAATATTTTCGGATTACACTGATCGTACCAACCATATAACAAAATACTAAAAAAAATAATAGTAAACTTCATAAATTAAGAGAATTAGTTATACTAATTTTAATACATATTAAGAAATTATTTTTTAGTGTTAATGAAATTAAAGTTTGAACATATGTTCGTTGTGTTTTTGCATATTTTAATTCATAATATACGAGGTTGTTAGTTCTTCATAACATATTTTTATTATTAAATAAATAAAATATTTAACTTTTTAATATTAACTATTAATAAAAATAAAATTTTATAATTTTAAAAAAATTAAAATTGTACTTACTATTAGAAGTATTATACGGATTCGTATAAACTATCAATCAAAATCCCTCGCCGGCCTCATCTAAAAGTTGCACTCCTATTCCCAGAAGCTGGAAAAGCTTGCCGTCTTTTACCTTGCCTAAATTCCGTTGACCCAGCACCACTTATCGCCGAACTTTTTCTACCCCCCTTGGAATCAAGCTTGATGTTCGGACTCGAGATTCCGCCTTCTTCACCATCTTTCACTTTTCCTTCCCCAAATATGGCCTGTTTTCTTGCTGTAGAATAATCAAATGGCTTTAGCTGCAAAAGACCAGTTGGTTCTTGGGGTTTGTTAACTTTTGCAGTTTCTCTTGTTTGCTTATTAGGCTGGAAGCATTTTTCAAAACTTGAGGACAATTCAGATAGGGAAAGGGGCTCTTCACTTTCATCTGTTTGCAAAGTAGTGCTCACATGTCCTTCATCACTGCTGGAAAGATTTATTGTTTCTACATCAGTGTCCTCTATTTTTCCCATCATAGAATCATTTTCCAACGGTATAACGTCTACTGCATTGCAAGTGCTCAGAGCTTCCTCATTCCTACAGCCTCTTGTAGTTTCTACATCTTCCTCTTCAAGATTGGAACAAGCAGCTTGAGAAGCAACATAATCTCGGGCATTTGATAATGATCCTATGGGCTCTCCCAAAGCTGGTTTTTGCAGTTCACTTCCACTCAGAAATGAATGAAATGGAAGGTTCACTGAAGATCTAATCTTCTCCAACTTGATCTTTTCCCCCTCCTAATCATTAACAAGACAAATGAAATTAGTGGCCCCAACAAATAGCATCACATAGCTCAATCGCATGTCAACAATTGAAAGCCTCGATTCATAAAGAAAATTAAGATCACAATCAAAGGTTGTCAAAGATACTAGGTCGAGACAGTTAGAAATGGAACAAGTCAAACTTTAAAAAGAAAGAATCACTTTTTTATAATTATCAAGAAAATAATTATTATTCTCTCCACTTTGTATCGTTGTAGCAATCATGTCTCAAAGCACTTCAAACAACAATAACTACTGATGCACCTCGTAGAGCTTATGAGGATTCCAGAGCATGAGGTAAAGTTGCAAGAGCATAGAATATTTACATTTTTCTCTGTATCAAACTTTCTCCTTGCTGCTGCACCACCGAGCATCGCCCCAAAACCACTGGTTGGTTTCTTCAGAATCTGAACAGTTGACCCAATAACCTGCAGAAGAAAGAAAAAACATGTCAGCAACTCTTTACGTATGAAAAAAACTTCAAAAGCCCACCAAAAACAGTAAGACCTTTGCTGAAGGTAAAATGTCTGCAGAGCTAGTTGTATCCCTACTGTGAAGTGAACTGGAGTTGCTTTCTCTTGAAATCTCTGGCACAGAGGCACTTGGCTCAATCTTCAATTTACCACTCTCAACTTGAGGGTCTTCGGAGCCAGCAGTAGCAGTTGCCATGTTTGTAAGAACATCAGAAGCAACAACATTGTGTACTTCATCAACTTCTATATTTGCTTCCGATGTCTTCACAGATAAAGTTCCAATCATATAAAATAGGAAAGAAATTCATTAGCATCATTTGAAAGAGAAGGATAGTAAACACTTCTGTAGCCTTATCACTGAAAAAGTTGCCAAGACTAATGCATCACTGACTAACAAGATACACATGAAGCCTCCTGAATACTAGGTAAAACCATACAAACAAACTGATAGACATATTCATTCTAATAGCACAGAATCCAAAGGGCTGCAATCAAAAGATTTGCAAGCTTGATTACAATTCTAATGGACACAACAAAACATCAGGATGCATACAAAAATATATATATATTTGTTAAAAGATTTTTCTTGTCTAATTACATATCATGATTTGATTTTCAGCCAATCCTATTGCCTTTTGTGGGGGCTGACCCAAGGACATTCACATAAGTCTAATGTTCATGAATAATATTCAAGTTTAAGACCAACTTGTGACCAAGACCATCAAAACTGTGTGAATCTTACTTTCTGGTCCTCTTTCAAAAGTTGAGCAGCAGCCTCAAATGCAGAAGCATTCTGCATGGAGTGCCTAATAATACTAACAATAGAACCAAGATTTCGCTCCAGGAATGGGTGCTTTGACCTCAGTAGTTTTCGTAACTTGCTAGTTGTAACAGGCATCTGCTTGGCTTTTAACCATTGCAAATAAATGAAGATTTGGAAGTCAATATTCTAACATTAAAAGAAAATATAGTTAAAAGGTTGAGATTCCTACCAATTTCAAGAAGAGTTTTGTTTGGCAAAATATAACCAGTACTTTCGTCTTCTGCACGAGCAACAACATCTCTCCATTCAAAAAGTCCCTAAAACCCAGGAAGGTGAATTTCGTAAACAAGAGAAGCAGATAACAGTATCCAGTTTTCAACAAAAGATGCAGGATATAGTCAAACTTGGCACTTTCATCCAAACAATCAATATGGAAACTTTGCCATGCAGATTACTAATCTTTGATTCTTACAACCCAAATGCTTGCATCTATTAAGAGGACATAGATTACAATGGAACAGCTCACAACTTACTGAGACTACAGCAAGCTGCTGGGCGTTGAATCCAGCATCCTGCAACCTATATCATAATAAAAAGCAGAAAAAGCATTATGGTTCATATGTGCTAAGATGGACTAACACAAAGCAAACTGTTGAAAACACGAGAGAGAGGGAGGGGGAGGGAGGCAATGAAAAATTAATATGCAATTCATGAAACAGTAAATGGCAATCTCATGTGAAATGGCCAGCAATGGTACCCATATATATAGAGATATGAAGTATCTGTCAAGAGCTCCTTCTCGTAAAGCTGCATGCATACATCATGACTGCGTTTGTAGACCTGTAATCAACAAGTTACAAATTGCTCAAGCTGGTGACTAGAGAGTAGTGCCTCTGCAACCCAAAAAGCATTCCCTATAAATCAGCCTCCCAACATCACAAGACTCAAAGGATCTGCAAAGATAACTGGTAATACTCTACTAATTTTAAGAATTGACACCGAAGAAAATGGTATTAGTATCATTTTGGTAACCCCTGACTGTTTCAAACCAAAACAAATAGGAGAAAGCTTATTCAGGAACTAGTTAAAATAAACAAAATTCAATCTACAGAATTAGATGATGAGACGAAACACAAAAGTTACAAATAGCAGAAGCCAATTTTAACTACATACTATTTTTGGTCTCAAATCAACATTACACCACTAAGGAACAAGACATGACACCTTTGACTATAGATGTACAGAAATGTTATAACTGCGCAAGAATGTACCTGAACCAAAGGAGGATCGGGATTTTCTGAGTCACTAGGCATTATATGTAACATGGTTTTCATTACATCATATATATGCAACAGATAGTGGGTATCTTCTCTGGCATATCTGCATCAAAAGAGAACATAAACTGTAAAAGAAGTGTGAACAAATTTTAGTTAAGTTACGATGCAGGATATCAGTACAGCCGTTAATTATGTTAGCAGTACATTCTTACAGAACATTACTACAGAGATGAGTGTCTGTCTAAGTAGATATGCCAATAACTAAACTAAAATCATAATCTTGACAAATACAAATCCATGTTCTAATTTCTCAAGTTACTAAGAAAAGTTAAGAAATACATGATAACTTGAGGAGAAGAAAAAACCCAAATTTCCAGTTACTTCCTCAATCTATTAGATCTGGCTTTAAAATCTCATCCATACATAATTGTAGGTGTACCATGTTCATATAATACAGTACAAAATAAAACCTAGCACCTTAAACAAAGCTAGAAATTACCTAAGCATCTCTTCTGGGAGAGGACGTAATCTCCAATCTGCATTCTGATATCTACAAGAAAGGGCAGATGAGACTTATATCCAATGAATGGGGAAAAAAAAACTGATGATAGATGGGCATGCAGTTATAGGACTTGAAATAGATAAGCACTGAACCTCAACGCCAAAAGGTAAACGCAAGGTATGCAAAAAAGCAAGCAAAATCCTTAAGATAATCAGACTACAGGAAGCAGTTGGAGTTTATTACACGAGGACTTACTCTTTATTAGCGATAATTCCACAAAAGTGATGCAAAAGATACTCCAAACTATTCCTCTGCAACTTCAGCACTCTTGATGCCTAAGAATTAACAGAATGTAATATTAACAGCATGAGAGAGAGAGAGAGAATCCAGGTGGTAGGTGGGGCAAGAAGAATCCCAGGCTTAAACCACTAACATAAATCCATCTTGATGAACCCAAAAAATTAAGCACATTCATATCGTTTAAGAGGTCCAACACATTTATCTCTAGAACACGTCACAGAATATTGGGTACCACGGTCAAAAATTTTGTGATTGAATGGGGCAGTGTCATAACATAGTTGGCATTTCAAATATCAACATTTTTCACTTGCATGGTTCAGGCCATTACTCAGACTGATTTTTTCATTGACAACATTGTACAAACAAATTCCAGTTGACATATTGCTTCAGTTTCTTAATGTCAGATTCATGCAATCAAAGTACTAAACAAGAGGAATAATATATTTCCCATTACAAAATTATTAAACAAACTAATAAAATAATCAAGTCATTTTCACTAAACTACAAACTGACAATAGGAATAATAAAGCAAAGGAATATTGCGTATTAAACAACAGAGCAAATTTGGAATAGAAAACCTGTCCAGTGTCAAACAGATTGCAGACATATATGCCAAAGTCACGTTGAAGCCATACGATATCTCGATCTGCTCCATGCATGACCTAATTAAATTAACTCCATCATAAATAAGAACAATCTGCTAAAAAGGCAACTAGAGCATCAATAGACAAACCTTTTTCTTGGAGGGATCTTTGAAAAGTTCCCTAAGATAGGGGCCAATATGTACTCGAAGCTTTAGTGTATCCACAATAAAATCCTCAGTTCTGGTAGAAATTTGCATCAAGCACGTCAAACCTTGAAAAGAACGATACTGATTGTGTTCCAGATCAACCTAATATCATAAACCAAGAATTTAAGTCCCAGAAAGAACACAAGAACTAGAAAGACTACTTTGAATGAATTCTTTTTTTTTAAAGCAAAATAAAAGTCCTCCGTATGAAGATAAAAATACTAAAGGTCACCAAGTAAAGCACAACTTGATGAATATTTGGATGTACACACTGGACCTAAGCCAGTATATTCCAAGATTAAGTAAACAAATAAACTGGATGAATGCTCAGAAATGTGTGCTCAAAAGTACGACAACCTCGTATTTAAAGACAACACTCAACACTTTCCAATTACATACGCACATCAATTTGTCAGGAACATTAAAAGAAAATTGGATGAGTAGATATAATTCATTTTCAAGATGATGCAAACATGAAAAATGGAACAAAATGCTTAAAGTACAAAAATGAAAACTGTGAATAGTTATTAAAATAACAAAACCAAATAGCTAGCTTTTACATTTCAAGACCCCAAAACAAGCATTAATACCATTCAGAAAAGATCTATTTCACAATTCAATGGCTAAAAATTGGAAAGATACATAAATTTGCATAAGTAGGCATACCGCAAATTCATTTACACGACGCAGCTTGGCAGCCACTTCCTTCAAATCTTTGACTTCTTGTACAACCTTGAATGGAGTACTTTCCATTGGGAGTGGTGGAACAGGTTGAACACTCCCAACATTTTTGTCAACAAAATCTAAAACAGATAGCATTTCCTATGTGCATTAAAAAACAATAACAAAAGCAATTCAGTAACCTTTTCTTTCAGTAGGGAAAAAAGGGCTAACACCTATAAACATGATGGCCAGAACTCAAAATTTCAATCACCAATTAATAAATCTCATTGATCAGAAATCACTAAATCCCGCTGGGCAAGAGCATGCAACCAAAATTTTTTCTAAAAAAATGGTGGCAGACTTAAGAAGATAGCGATAAGGAGCTCAGTTTTTACGAGTCCTAAATAACATTAATCGAATGTGTTTGCCCTAACAGTGAGCAAGCTATAGGAAAGAAGCGGAGGAGCTATTCTAATATTAACAAAGACTAACAGATTACTAACCAGAGGATGAACAACCCGCGATCCATCAATAGTTCTGTCCAACCAAACATGTTGAAAAGGCTGGTTCGAGTTATTGGCCACTAAATTATACTCATCCTGAGGCCTCCTTATCGTCGGTATATGAAATGGCACCTTCGCTTTAACCCCTGCAATTCCCTTCTTATTATCAGCCACCTTCACTCGCGATTCCCTCAACACACTCGCCGAACCACTACCCGCCATTCCAGTCTCTGAATTGATCAACCCCTTTGTTGCTTTCTTCTTCCTTCCAGAAACCAACTGAAACCCATTTTGACTATCCACACCTGAAACCCCATCCAACTCCTCCTCCTCCTTCCGAACCCTCTCGAAGTCATCGACCGACGCTTGAAAACCCTCGAGGATCTCGTCGTTGATGTTGACGAGCCAATCGTAGGCGTCTTCCACATCAATATCGCCAGGGTACTGCATTTTCTCCTTGAAAAGACCACTGGCGAGGCCAATCGACTCGAGCAAAGATTGGGACTTGGAAGCGATTCCGCGGATTGGGAGCTTGAATTCGTTAAAATTGTTGTAGAAGTGGAAATCTTTTTCGGAAGGGATAGCTTGGGAAGAGGAGGCCAAGCTGGATAGGGAAGAGGAGAGTGGACCGGAGGTTAAGGTTTGTAGGGTTTCGGATTTTCGGGGAGATTGGGTTGGTTGGTCCATGCCTCCGTTCAGGGAGGGTCTAAGGATTAGGGTTTTAGAGACGATGCCCTATTTTTCACACGGCTATTTACTAGATAAAGTGAGAAACTAGCCAAGACAACACACGAGGACGAGGGCATTCGTTTTTTCTTTTTCTTTTCCTTTTATAAAAAGATACCGATTTAATTAAATAATTAAAAAAATTTAGCACAAGCAAGCGACAAATAAAATAAAGCATACAGTCTTTTTCTCTTTTGACCCCAATTGACTCTGTGAGTGTGACCCGACTCGACTGCGACCCGATTTTATAAACCCCCTATCCGTCTGTTCCTCGAAACCTCCAAGGTTTTTCTGGTTAAGCTGTCTCTCGTTTCTAAGAGATGAGGTCCTTTCTGTCTGCTTGTTTATGTAACAAAAACTTTGTTTTCTAGGTATTTTAAAGTGATATTTACTCCACTCCTTTTTCTTTTTCATTTTTTGTTTGTAGTCGGAATCCTGAGGTTTTATGGGCTCAGCGATCGGATAAGGTTTACCTGACGGTGGCTTTACCGGATGCCAAGGACATAACGGTGAAGTGTGAACCGGAGGGTTTCTTTGGCTTCTCGGCTGTTGGGGTCCAAGGTGAATCTTTTGATTTCACTTTGCAGCTTTTGGGACCCATTGTACCTCAGGTTATCTTCAGCTCTCATGCTTCATTGCAAGCTTCTGTTTTGGCTTTCGCAGTTCGGGTGACAAAGTTGGTGCCTTTTTCACTTCTTGAAAATGAGTCTTTCTTCAACGTTTTATCTGCTGTTATTATTTGATTGAGCGTGTGGTGAAAGTTGTGTCATTTTGTTTTGAGACGTTGGCTGTTAAAATGTGGTATTGTTTTCAGGTGCTTTAAGAGAAATAGTCATTCACTGGACTGTGTATATTTCTGCGTGTTTTGCAGATAGGAATTGCGGACTTTACTGAGTTAATAAAAAAGGTTTCTGAAATAATTAACCTATGATCTTAGAATGAATGCTTGTTGCTTTAGTTAATTGGCAAAATAAACTGTTTTGTTACTATAATCAATAAAAGAGATTTACTCTTTACTTCGATCAAAAGAAAAATGGAAATTTGTTGATAACACGTAGAGAGAATGCTCTTGATTTTGTTTCTTTTCCATTGAGAGAACTTTTAGTTGGTCAGCTAATAATGATTTAGGAGCACCCTTCCTACCCTAAGACGGGTCATGCCTTTGGAAGCAGTAGGAAATTTCATGAACAAACTTGAATCAACTTTCTTCTATGATCCGTTAGAGGTTCTGCATGCATGTAATGATTTTACAAACTAAGAGTTTGTTTATGACTTCTAACAATCATCTTCACTATGTAAATCATAGAATTAATTTTGATTAAAGAATATAAACCATGCATCTCATTCTGGTTAGGTCAAGCAATGATGCATTATTTGATAAACGTGACTACTTTATTAGGTCACTTCTAGAAGTAGATCAGTGTTGATTATGGATTAGCATAATTGATTTAAACGTTACATCAAGCAATAATTGACTTGTTGATAAAAATAAATCTTTTTGATATATTATGTTGATCGAATATTGCTTCTCAATTATATATGTGATCAAATTTCTTCTTAGCCCTGTAATACGACGTTAACTTGTTGTTATGAAATCCAGCTGGCTGTTGCCCGAATCTTTCTTAGTTTCCATACCATTTCTTTCAATTCCAATAAGCTTGGTGCTACATGGTCAAGTTGTAGGACATTTCCTTTCATGTTGTGTTTCAAATTTCCTATCCTGAACTAAGGAATCTCTGTCATCCTCATTCAAATGCTTCATAGGTTCAAGCTTTTGAAAGATTCAATGTTTTGTGGTGCAGGGTTGTAAGACAAATGTTGGGTTAAGGAACATTAGGTGCTCAATCCAGAAAGAAGAGAAAGGTTGGTGGAAAAGACTACTTAAATCAGAAGAAAAGCCTGCACCTTACATTAAGGTTGATTGGAATAAATGGTGTGACGAGGATGATGAAGAGTCAAGTTGTAAGTACAATTGTAGTAATGGTTTAATTTTGAATGCGTATGTTGGTTTAAACCTTTGATGTTGTTGTGGCCCCTTTAGTTATGTTGACAATGTTAGGGAGTCATGGATTCATGCATTATATACATTGCAAAGTCACGGAAGTGTCGGAATCAAAATTTCAACCCCATGGCATCCCTAGAAAATTCATAATTTATGAGCATGTATAAACAAATTATAAGAATATGAAATTACAACATATATACCTTGCAAATATTCCTCTTTTCTTCAATCTTCTCCTTGTTTGGGTTGTAGCAAACACCAAATACCTTCCTTAGCCTCTAGAGAGCACACAAAGATGAAGAAAAATCAGTGTGTAAGGTGGTTAAAGCACTAGACAAGATGAATTCAAGTAGATACTCTAGTGAGAATTAAATCAAGACCAAGTTTCATGCAATTAATCTCATGCAACAATTGCTTAAGATTGCATGAATAAATTTGAAGACCACTCCTCTCAACTTCCAGAACTCTTCTGGACCCTTAGTCTCTCTATTGATTGTGTTTTATGGCTAAAAATTCGCGTGTACGTAACTAAAGAACTCACTTATATACTATCTGTCATTAAGTCGGCCACGATCGTGGCCGGCTTGCTTAATTGACAGTCATGCACATTTTGTTTTTCATCCAATCTTTGACCCTTAGGTTTTATTTATTTTGGTTACTTGAATTAACTTTTAAACTGAGCAAATCATGACGGGTTTCATGATGCCAATTTACCAAAATGTAAGTGAATTAACACTCGAACTCTTCGATAGTTAATTATTCGACTTACGAACCTTTTCATAGTCAATTATCGTGTAATTTGTCCCTTCACCATGTTATACCCTACTTGGTTCAGAGTATGAGCTATCTGTCAACTCTCACTAGACTGACTACGTCACATCTAGTCCAAGTGTTATTAGTTCTTGTCCTAGGGATCGCATTACTCTATATGTCATTGAAAACTCTCTTCATGACACATAATTGCTTTGACCAGAGACTCCCGAGTAATGACCCTGATAAGAGGCCATGGGTATCATCTCCTTCTATCAGGAGTGGTGAATTCTTTGTTGCCTACCCAATTACCTTCGAATACCAATCGTTGTACCCAACCATCACCCTATGAGCGACCTCGTCTTGAGGCAACAAGGAATGGTGTCAAAGTACAAGATCAGTATCTAAGATATTCTTGAGTACCTCAAGTCTAAAGATATTTGCACCATTGCTATAATGAGATTAATCATTGACATTTGATAGATCATCCACATGATAATCTTATAGCGGGTTATCCGATGTACTTACTATTCTTAGTAAGCATCCACATGTTAACTCTAAACATCTCATACTTACAGTTTATGAGATTCACTGCTTGATCAAATCAAGAAGTATAACATGTGCTAGTCTATCTGGATTAACAATGTCTTGTTGATAGCAATCCACCCTCTCCCCAACCCATACTAGCTAGGCCCATCAACACTTATACTCGTAGAAACAAACTAGGAAGGAGGGGAGTGACTGCCATGTAGGCAAGTTGTTAGAAATCTGTTATGGAGAGAGAATGAGGGAGGGGAATATAGAGCTGTTGAATGAGAACAGAGAGGGAATAAGGATTTTACTATCTTCTTATTAGGAAGAATTGGCCTGGTTTTCCAGGAGGGGGAGCATTGCTCCAGTTGTTACTACTTACATTCCTATCAATATTCTAGCTGCAATACAGTCTCTATTGAGTTACCTAACAATCTCATTAATCCTATGACTAGGGATAATTTAGACACTAACATAATTACACATGATAGAAATCTCATTATCATGATCTAATCATGATTTACTTCACGCTATGTTTTGTATCATGAACTTTATTAATTCGATTTAAGATAGACATCAATTCATAAATAAATAAACATCAAATTAATAAAAATTGTCTTTCACTTCATTAATCAAGATAAAGTTTATATAAAGTGCTAAAGGTGATTGCCTCTAGAGCACTATTCTAATAAACAAAAGAATGTTACGTGGTTGATCCCTGCCACCCTTGTTTATCCCTTATAGTAAGGCACTCTCTTTTCTCAACATAGATTGAATCTGGTAATTTGTAAAACCACTCAACAATATACATCAGCAAAGTTGCCCCAACTTGTTCATTACTCATGCTATAGCAGCTGTATGTTAGTGACTAAATTTCTCAGGATATATTTTCAATGTTTATACTAGTTTAGCCTCGGAGCTAGTGCTTAACTGACTTTTCATGTGAATGTTTATTTGTCTTTGCAGCTGATTTGGGTAGCGATGATGACAACCCTGTGGTAATCCCAATTTCATGCAATGCTATCTTGACGTGGAGAATTGATTTTAGTGTTGCAAGATGTTTGTGCTGACTCACCAAATATGTTCCCTTTTTGCAGTATGCTGAAGATGATGAGAGCAGCGATGGTGAAGGAATGCTTTGTAAGTTTTCCTTATGTAGAACGTCCTTAAACACATAGTAAGCTGCACTAGTTGTGCGCAATCAACAACAATACAAAAGTTCATATTCATTTCTCTAGTGATTGTTTTGATGAGGTGTAACTAACTGGTCATACATATTCTGCTTGCCTTGGATTATGATTTTTGTTAATGTTGGGCCCTTCTTAGTAATATGGACAATCTGGATTTCAGTTCTCAGCCAAGCACAGCCTGTTTCTGCTTGAGCCCAGTGCAACTTTTCCTTTGAAGGAATTGTTTACGCTTGCCGTTACATTAATGTTATAATTTCCGTCTATGTGTTCATCTTTAAATGCAGACCTTCCTGATTTGGAGAAGGCAGGAGGAAATGCATGAACACCAGCTGCTCCAAAGTACTGACTTTCTGGTAGAGTTTCTGTGGAGATAGAATAGGAACCCAAGACGAATGGGAAATGATCGCTGCATTTTTGTGGTTGAAGTTTGTACATGATTGAACATCTATAGCGATTCTCTAACAGAAACGTTGTTCCTGTTTGTAGAGTGTTATTGGTTAACCGTTTGTAAACCTAATTTTCAGCTTACAAATGAATGCTAATTGAGAAATAACTAAAAGCATTTCCTGTCCAATATTGACGAGGTTTGAGCTTAATCGACAATGGATTGGTGGAGAAAACGTTCGTATGTGCGCATTTTCTGCCGAAGTTTGAGTAAGACTTTGATGTATGTGGTGGACCCATTACACTGCGCCTTTCAGAGCTTACAATACGTTCAGAGCAAACATCTTCTCTATCAGATTCCAAATCGTGCAAGGCTTATTATCGGTATACAAACGATATTCTTTAGAGAAAAAGATCTTTCTTGAACATCATTGATTTATTAAATCTTGCAAGGAAACGTAGGGCGGTGCTTAACTGGATGGATTTTCTCCATCAAATTGAAAGTGATACTGAATTTGGATGCCCTATTTAAAGTGCTTTTGTCTATACACATCACAATATCGAATTAAATGATATTGTTTAGAAGTGAATCCACCGTTACAAGATAAACTGAACTGAACCAGCTTTCTGTGCGCCTCACAAGACAATCTATGTGAACTCGAGCCCAGTCGATGAATTATGGCTTCTATGTACAGCCTGCCATAAAAACAATCAGCTTCCTGTTGGTTCACGCAACAGACAGAGAAACTACAGCAGACTTTAGGTTAACGAGAGTATGGACAGAAAGATTTCAGATTTAAAAAGTGTTTTTTATTTTTAGGTTATTAAAATAGTTTATTATATAAATTTTTTTAAAAAAGTTATTTTTAAATAACAGTGAAATAATCAACTGTTTTTTTTTAAACTCTATTGATAAAAATTCTACTAATATAAATTTATCTAACCAGATACGAAGGCAAGTAAAAAATAGAAAACATGAAATTTAAGGGATCAATCATTATCGGATATTTTTGATAAATAAGAAGTTAAGAGGGCAAACTAGATCCAGTTGATCAATGAAGGCTCGTGCGATTTACTATCAATCTAGGATTTGTCTAGGCTAGGGGAACCTCAAAGCTCGAAGGCTCTTTGGGAGCTTCGATTTGATTCGAGCCTCCTCCACTCGACTTGCCACATTGAATTAGAGCAAACGTATAGATAATATATTGTTCGTACAAAGGATTAAATAAGACTTGCACATTTTCACTAAAATTTAGTCTAAACATTAACGTTTCAACTCAGTATAATATCTTAAAGTTTCTTAAATGTTCAAAAACAACTACCGTTTTTTAAACGTTCAATAAGAAAGAACTCAAGTTTAACAGCTCTGTCAATGCCTTAGTATAAAAAGTACATCTAACATATTATATTTTTTTTATGTGAACCCTATTTCACATGTATATCTTACATGGCAAGAGAGTCAAAAGCTGGAAGGAGAGCTAACAAATCATTCAAAAACTTAGCGAGAGAAAGTTTAGTGAGCAACAAGGTGGCGAGCTTGTATCGCTGATTTTTCCTTGTTTCTTCTGCAACCTTACTTAGGGCCTCGTTCCAGAGTCTTTGTTATCAAGCTACCACAAGCTTGTGATTCCCATGGCGACCCTCGACCCTGAGGGGAACCAACCAAAACAAGGAAGAACACAGAAGCGGGAAGAAGCTCCATAGGAACTCCCCACGCTGTCGTACAGTGCAGCGGTCGCAGGACCTGGGGTGGCATCTGACGCGACGACAAACCAGAACTGGTCACCGGAAGCCCCTGTTGCGATTGAAGAGGGCGACATCATTACCCTAACTGATGAATGTGGCGGCGGAATCACACTATTGCCTACGTTCAAGACGAAATTGGATGGCCAATGGTTCAAGGCAGTAGTCGTGAAGCTCCTCGACCGAAGGATAGGATTCCAAGCCTTAAGCTCGCGCCTACGCGCCTTATGGAAACCGTCGGAGCTCTAAAGATTTTCAACTTGGAACAAGAGTTTTTCCTCGTTAAATTCCTGGAGGAATTCGACTACCTACATGCTCTGGCTGATGGTCCTTGGATTATTTATGGGCAAGCTTTGTCTGTCCAACGGTGGGCACCGGATTTCAGACCCAAACAAGGCAATGTAGAGAGGGCAATGACCTGGATACGTATACCGGATCTACCGATCGCTCGTTATCACCTAGAGATTCTCACAGCCTTGGGAAATTTGGTGGGCAAGACGGTGAAACTTGACGAGATGACTCTCCAGACCCACAGGGGAGGTTACGCCTGAATTGTTGTTGATATCGACTTGTCCCTACCGCTGCAAACCAGTGTGGCCCTCGATGGTGAACTCCTCCAGGTGACCTATAAAGGTCTCCCATAGCTTTGCTACATATGTGAAAAAGTGGGACATGCGATGGCTTCTTGCTCCCAACGACAGCTTGCCAACGAACCTCACCATATAGCAGAAGGCGGCCGAATTGGGGAAGAACTGTCGTCTGTAGCCACAGTAGGAGAACGTGTCACCGCAAACCCAGGCCACCCACCTAACGACTACAGCAGAAATCACTTAACATCATATCACGTAAGTTTAATGCAGGGAGGACCAATGTATCCACTCCCAAGATCAGCTCCAGATACGCCGTCCTAGCAGCAGGGTTGTTCCTATAGTTTTATAGGCCCGGGGTGAAATGAAAAAAAAGGGCCCCAATAAATTGACAATATACTTAAATTTACATATTTGTATGAAACATAAATGACTCAATTTATAAATTACGTAACCAACTAAATATTAAATGATCATAACACTAACAAATATATAGAGGATCGTGATTTATGAAAAACAATTTCTCCGTGCATTTCTAGATGCAAAATCATTAATAATATTATCAAGATCAATATTGTCCAACATATCCTTCTCAATACATAACATAGCTAAACCATTTAACCTTTTTTGTGATGAAAATAACATAGTTAAATCATATATAACATATATTGATGAAAATAAAGAAATTAGAAGGTAAAAATATACTTAAATATTTTAAGACTATTTATAAGCACGGGGAACCACAAATTACCTACACTAAAAAAAAACATTATGTTAACATTAAAAGTCATTAAATGACTTTATAACAATGACTTTAACGTTATAAATAACGTTAAAGTCAGAAAGTGTGAGGGGTTGAGGGGGGCTGAGGGCCCCCCTCTTATAGGGGCCCTGGGCAGGTGCCCCGTTGGCCCCTGCCTAGGGCCGGCCCTGCCTAGCAGAAGCAGGGGTGGGGGAGACAACTGAGGAATTACACGCGAAGGCCCCACCAATTAATCCTTTCATAGGCTTCAGAAAAAACCAGGACAACTATGATGACTTAGGCATCATTAAACCCACGCATACGGGCTCTACCATCCAGAATCTTGGGCCCAAGCAAACTTTAAGGAGGGGGCCCAAGGGAAAGAAGGGGACTGCTACGCAATTGATCCACAGTGAAAGCTCGGGGACTAAACCCATCCTGGCCTAAAGCCCGATAGTGATCCCCTCAGTCTAACTTCAACCTAACCCTAAGGATAAAAATATCGCTATAGTTCTCTCCTCTTACACGGAAATGCTCTGTAATCAGCAGATATTGGCGGATCGAGAGGAGGATGTAGAGGAGCGACTACAACTTATAGAAGGGGTCAAGGCATCGAAGGAAGTAGCTCCCGTTCGAGAGCCCACTGGCCCTCCGGCTATAGAACCTCGGGATTTAGGTGCAGCGTCGGATTTCTCAGAAGCCCTACCACAAAATGGGCGACAGGAGGACCAGATGTTGCCTCTAAGAGATGAACCCCGAGATGCTCCTATGGCAGGTACCGATTCCAACTAATTCCATTTATTATGTCTATTTTAATATGGCATTGCCAAGGAGTCGAGGGTAGTCGTTTTAGGCTTATCCTGCATAATTATCTTAGTCACTATAATCCTGGCATACTCGTGTTGATGGAAACTAGAATTAGTGGTACTAGGGCGCACGAAGTGATCCACAAGTTCGGGTTTGATTTTTCCTTCCGTGTAGAAGCTGACAGTTTCGCAAGTGGGATTTGGATGATGTGGAAGAGTGAGGTTACTATCTCCATAGTTTTAGCGCCCCGGCAATTCATCCATACCTCTG
The DNA here is from genome assembly GCA_025531955.1 of Erythroxylum orinocense. Taxonomy (NCBI): domain Eukaryota; kingdom Viridiplantae; phylum Streptophyta; class Magnoliopsida; order Malpighiales; family Erythroxylaceae; genus Erythroxylum; species Erythroxylum orinocense. The sequence goes on along the minus strand of JANZLX010000002.1, from coordinate 10,177,989 downwards.
TCCATTATGTGGAGGACTCGTTTGATTTTACAGTAGTGTATGCGAGTCCCCAATCGTCTTCCTAAAAACACATATGGCCTGCTTTAGAATGGATTGGACGATCCATTAATGGACCATGGCTAATTGGGGTGGATTTCAATGCTAAACTGGAACAAGCGAATAAGTTGGGAGGAGCCACGACCCCTAAGATCGTGAAAATTCATTTCCAGTCTTGGGTGCATACTAATAGCCTTCATGACTTGGGGTACGTCGAGTTCAAATTTACATGGCGCCGGGGTATGGTGCAAGCTCGTTTGGATCGAGCTTTTGAATCTACAAATTGGATCCACACCTTCCCTTATGCAGTTAATTACCATTTACCTTTCCTCGGCTTTGACTATAGATCTATGTGGATCCAGCTTCACCTCCTAATTCCCAGACAATTAGGGTCCCTTACCTTTCATTTCCAGAATGCTTGGCTTACTCACCCAAGCTTCGATGATTTAGTTGAGGAGACTTGGTTGCCGGACGGGGAGAGAATGAGCCAAGCCTTAGCCCTTTTTACTCAATGCCTCACTAAATGGGATCGTGAGGAATTCGGTAATATTTTTCATCGCAAGAAAGACTGCTAGCAATACTGTAGGGCATTCAGAGGGTTATGAATGAGGATAATCTGGACTTTTTGCTTGCGTTGGAAGAACAATTGAGTGGAGAGCTAGTCCAAGTCTTATGTGAAGAAGAAATCTTTTGGCATCAAAAAGCCCGGTGCGAATGTGTTGTACCCCGAACTTTGATTGGACGTTAGAATTATTAAATGAGGAATTGGTAGTGAATGCAGTAAGTTGTGTTACATGTTTTACAATGGTATTTGGAGGTTAATGCATGAAATGAGTGTTTTAAGTATGCATGTAGTGTGGGTAACATCTTTATAATTGAAAAAGTGAGCTTGTCCAGTTACTATTCATGTAACTTTTGTGAAATTTCAATTTATGAGACTTTGATGAATCGGGGCTAGAAATGCCCACTAAAGTTTTGTAAGAACCTATATT
>JANZLX010000002.1:10118777-10129109 GCA_025531955.1 Erythroxylum orinocense | reverse complement strand
AAAATGAAAATTGAAAATATATGAAAAAAATCAAGATAGAAAACAAAAAACTGTTTTCTGAAAGTAAACGCACCCTAAATATTTCAGTTACTCTCTTTAACTTTTCTCAACTTCTTACATTACAAAAATTAACCTAAGAAGCAGGTGAAGTGGTAAGGGACTCTCCTGATTTAAGTGAAGTCGTAGGTTTAAAGTACTTTTATATATGCAACCGTTTACAACTTAGGACTAGAGCTTTGCCTCTTACAAGGGACTTATTCAGTTCGAGCGGGGATTAATCTGGATGTGGATAACTTAAAAGTGTCTTCTCATAATTGATACCTTCTTAGACACTCCGTGAGCAACAAAAAAAGAAGAAGAAAATAACCATTATGGTGTCAAAGTCTTTATAAGAGTTCTTTGACTAATCACACAAGCTACATTTAACACATAACCAATTTCAATGTTTTAAAAATAAGATTGAACATTAAACTTGTTAAAGAAATGATTTCAGGTTTTAAAATTCAATTGACATTATATTGTTATAAAATCAATATATAATAAAAAAGTAAAAATTATAAGAATAAGTAAAAACTATTTTACTGAAATAAAAAGAATACACCAATATCTATTTTTGTATAAAGAACTAATATTAAAACAAATATTTGTATTTCTAAAAGAGGTTGTATCTTATTTTCTTCAAAAGTTTCAAATTCTCCAATGTTGTCCAAGGATTTAATACACCATTATCTATTTTTGTATAATGAACAAATAATAAAACAAACATTTGTATTTCTAAAAGATGTTGTATCTTATTATCATCAAAAGTTTTAAATTCTCTAATGTTATCTAAGGATTCGTAAACCATACTTTACATCATCTTCTTCTACTACATTTATATAAATTATAAATTAGTGATGTAAGAAATTATTCTCAAATGTAAATTTGTAATACATTATACATTTAAGTTAAATATGGTCAGAATAAGATATGAACTCCCATTAGTAGATGTTCTTAATTTATTTGTTGTAAAAAATGCATTTTCTTCATACAATGCCTTCTCAATTTCATTACAATCAAGATTAGACGATATTTTTTCTTTTTTGATCTAAAAATCAGTATGGTCAATATAATCAATACCAAGTACATCATACGTTTTCTTTTTACTAAGCACTCTAAATATATAATAGAAACATTATAAAATCAAAAATAAAATAAAATTAATGAAAATAAAAACAAAACTATAAAATACTTGTTCTTCATTCTCACATTATAAGTAACGTAAACAAAGTTAATAAGTCTTTAATGCTCGACAATTTTGTTTCTTTATATGAATACTTAAAAAAATGCTTCAATTATGTTCACAACCTGATGTAGAAATTGTTTAATTGAATAATCAAATAGTGAGTTTTTCAATGTTAGAACACTTTCATCGAATAATCTCCGCCACTACATTTTAAATTAATATTTATGAGAAATAAAAATATATTATTAATAAGTAAAAATGAAATAAAAGTATAAAAACTTACTAGACTATATTTTTTTCATCATAAGTTCTCTTTTGTAGATGATCTAGCATAACTCTCTAATCTTTTACAATACAATTTATTTTCATTTATCGCTTATGATTTCTCTTCAATGGAGAAAATACTTTTGCATTTAATCACATCACATAGACTGCCCATAATATCATTTATACACGTGTCTCTACTATATAAGCAATAAAGATTGAGAAAATAAGCTGCTAAGTGGATCCTTTGAGTAAAATTCTTATCTCATTATTGGTTAAAAATATCTATATAAGGCTTATACAATTTCTCCTTCCCTTTAAAAATGCTTCTAATTATTTTAAAAGCTCTATACATGCCATCACATACATATAACCTAAAGATGACTTCTCATATGAGTCAACAATCCTCAACAACCTTCTAAGCGGAGCCACAATTTTTTTTTGAAAAAATAAATTAAATTAATGGAGATAATAAGTAGCATATGATGTTAGGAAAAGATACTCTCCTACAACCAAATGACAACATTAAGACAGTCTCCCAAAGGGTGCTAAAACAATGACGCACACAAACTCCCCAAAGGGAGCTAAAACGACATCACATAAGGCTTAGACAACAATGTGCAATAACCCGACAATGTTAGAAGAACAATGAAGATTCTAGACCTACATCGAACATAAAATGATATACAAAAATTAAACAAAAGAGGTAAAAGTTACCCCCACCCCCATTTGAGCAGCGAGGCTACTCCTTACCCAATTGGGGTTGGGCGATTAAAGAGATCCATAGTTAATTATCAGCTCAGCTTGCTACCAAGGTAAGAGATTTTTAGCTGGGTCCATCTCTTCTTCAAGCCTCTGTCAATCGATTTTTCGTGTTTGCTAAGTCAAGATTAAAGCTTGAGGATCTCGCAGAAGGGCTACATGCAGTGTCAGGCTACTCAATCAAGTATGTACCAAAACTCTGACTTTCTTTCTAAGTAAGCATGTTCTATTTCCTAACAAATAATCTGACTTTCTTTTTAATTAAGCATGTTATTTCCTAACAAATAAGTTGTTCCCGGAAACTCTAAAAAAATTGTTTGTATTACTACTTTATTGGAACGTTCTTTATTTTGGAACCTCCTATAATTTCTCTTTTACCGTATCTCTTGTGTTGTTAAGACCAGAATCAGCATATTCCTCTTCCAGAGTGGAGAGGAAGCTTGTACTATAGAAAGGGTATTGATTATATTCATGAGCAAATTAGAGGGCGCATGCCATTAGAAAAGTTCTCTGATCCTATTCCAAATAGCACTAGAAGAAGGGCAGAGAAAGAAGAGATAATCCCTTGTTTCTGGAGCTTCTTTACATAAACTGCATGCCTTACCTAGATTTAACAAGAATTGTAATTTGTCCATAGTTGCAATCTTGTTCTTAACCATTAGCCATAGAAGGAAGGTAGTACTAGGTCTAAGAAATTTGTTCCAAATAATTGTAAACTAGGGAACATCTTGTTCAAAATTGTAAACCCATCTCTTGTAGATTTTGCCAGAAAATCTCTTAATGGGAATTTAAAGCCAAAGATAATTGTCCTGGGTGTTAGGATAAGGAGAATAAGGAGGTTTTAGCTATTGAACTTCTATAGGAAAGTTTACCCACTCATTATGGTTTATAAAAACTGCAACCTTAGCAATCAAGCCCTGAAAAGGCTAATATTGCATTGAAGTGATGAATAAGGGGACTACAAACAGTCCAGTTATCATGCCTTAAGAAAGTAGCCTTCCCATTCTTAATTTTACAGCAAACCTCATTTGCTACTTCATCTCTTTTCTTTAAAATTTGGTTAAGGAACCAAAAGAAGGATGATTCAAGTGAAAGGGACCATAGATTGTTCCCTTTCAAAAGATAACTATGAAGCCATCGCATCTATAGTGAATGCTTATCTTGAAGCACTCTCCAAATTCTTTTAATAAAAAAGATGTTGTTGGCTACTCTTATAGAGATGATCCCTAACCCTCCCTTCTCCTTGGGTTTACACACATTTACCCATTTGACCTTAGGAAAACCCAAAATTTCCATTTGCTTTGCCCTATAAAAATTCTTTCATCATTTTCTTCACTGATTTGATCAATTCCTTAGATAAAGGAAAATGTGTGCTTTATTATAAATGAAGGGAGCATAAGAAAAATTTAATTAGCTGAACTTTACTTCTAAAGGGGCGGGTGGAGTTCCTTTAGGTATAACCTGTAAGGTTCTGATCATGCATCTCATACATAATATATATTAAATATATATAGCGGAAAATAAAATGGAACCTTAAAAAAAATAGATATACTCATGCATATAGATATACAAAACAAAAACATGAACCCATTGAGTTCTCGGTTATGTTGGCCATTTGAATTAACATTTAATTCAAGTAAGTCAAGAGCGGTATCTAGCAACACGTCATGACCTCCAATTGAGTGGAAAGTCAGTGATTTGACTACGAACCCTTCCAAATGCAATGATGTCATGTAATTCGTCCTTTCACCATCTATACCCCACTTGGTTTAGAGTATGGTCAAAGTGTCAACTCCCACTAGATTGACTACATCACATCTAGTCTAAGTGATATAAATATTGTCCTGAGGATCTCATTACTTTATGTATCATTCAAAACTCTCTTCATGACACATCTGCTTTGGTCAGAAACTCCCAAGTAATGACCCCAACAAGAGGTTATGGGTATCATCTCCTTCTATCAGGAATGGTGAATCCTTTATTAGCTATTTAATTACCTCCAAATACCTCAAGTTGTACCTGTAGCGCGCCTTTACTGCAGGGTACGAACTGGGACGTCCAAAGGTCATTCCGGTACATATCCTACAATAAGGGTGTCGCTATGATCAATCACTACAATAACTTTACATGGCATCATACCAAAAATTCACTTATAAAACATCCTAAGAAAAATCACAATAATTGAACACCAAATTTTTTCTCATTTCATTTCATAAAACCCGAATGTCTACATTGTGTCTTTCAACACTTTCTATATGTACAACATCAAGACCTAGAACACAAGTACTATATGAAAGAGGAAAATATTCAAAGCCTAACTAATCTGTCCAAAAATTTCACTGATTGACCTTTGAGCCATGACTTCTCTTGCTAATTACAACCCACACGGTTGGTAGAGCCTTTCTGTAGCTAGAGTTGTCTCTCGATCTTGAAAAGACAACGTTTCAATTTTGGTGAGTTTTGCGAACTCAATGAGGTAACCATCATCGATGGTTCACTCAATCCATACAACACATCAATTCACGAAACAATTATATCACAACTTTGTATTTTACAAAAATAACATAAATTTCACTAAAGCATAAGCAATTTTAGATTTCACTCCATCAAACATACTTAACAAGATACATATGAAATGCTCATGAGATACTTTTCCAATTATTACGTTGTTGTGACCAAGTGCCTAAACTATCCTATATAGGGCTCATTAAACGTTGAGCCTAAGGCTATGAATCACTTTTGAGCTCGAAGCTCAGTTTCACTCGTTGAGCTTTAAGCTCTAATCGGTGGCTACTCTGGTCACAACTACTATTATCTGAATATGCATTCATGAATGGAATGCTTGTACCATAATCAATCACATTATAAAGCATATAGGTCTTTACATTCAAATTCAAGAAGCACTTCAATTTTTCAATCACATTACACATTTATCGGACCTCCTGTTCGGAATCCATAATCAAGCATATTCATTTATCATTCAAAACATGAATTAAGCAAATAAGTAATTAAGTAAGACCATCTAGGTTACTGACTAGCTGCTCCCGAAGCTAATGCCTGGAAGATTCGACAATGTCTTGAGGTTGACATTCCAGTTGCTCCTCTATCACAAATAATAAACATGATATCACAATTTGCACAATCATAAGTATTAAATAATGCACCTATATGAAAAGAATTATATACAATGCATGTTTATGATAATCCTGGATAATTTCCATCTCAAACACAATTCATTACTCACTAGCTTACTCTCAGCTTTTACCATGACATATTCTCGGGTCTACTGTTCACGTTCAATCAGAAAATGAAAATGAGATAATTTGGTCAAATTCTCTTCTAGACAAGTGTTCCTATATCTCTTGTCTTTCCATTGACACTAAAAATCACTCAATTTGGTTCAGTAATTTGGAAGATATGCCTAAGACATTATCAGGTTGTTCATATTCAAAAACAGTGTACTATGCCCAACTTCCATTTAGAAATTAAACATCTTAAAGGTTGAATCATAATTGGACTCCTTAAGGCAATTTGTAGGCCTATATCTCTAAATTAATCCAAATTGAAAATAATATCATTTGGAATCCTATAGATCCAAATATCATCGAAATACTGATGTATCCTCAGTAAAAAGAATCCTATTTACACTGCTCCAACAGACTCCCAAATTTTCATTTGATCCATCTTTTTCAATTCAACACCAATTACTACAAATTTTCATGAAGAGATAAAAAAATGTGTTAGGAATCTATTGTTTCAAGAATCAAGTCATTTGGAGGTCTAGTGAAGAAGTTATGGTTAAAAGAAGTAACCATGTTTATGACTTCAATCAAATTGAACCTATTTTGGTGTGATTTCCATAACTTTCACAAACAATGTCGGATTGCTCTTGTTTTGGACTATTGGAAAGAGGACTTCGAGATTGTTTCATGAAAACCTTGAAGACAAATTCTATCTTTTGACTTTTGTATCATCTCACTTTTGCATCGTCTTACTTTTGCATTGTCTTACTTCTGCATCGTCTCACTTTTGCATCGTCTTACTTTTGCTTCGTCTTACTTCTGCATCGTCTCATTTTTGTATTGTCTCACTTTTGCATCATCTCACTTTTGCATCGTCTTACTTTTATATCGTCTTACTTCTGTATAGTCTTATTTTTGAATCGTCTTAGTTTTTCTTTCGTCTTAGTTTCCAAAAGTTCTGAATCACTCACTATACTCTCCAGAGCATCTCCACTTATAAAGATAATAACTTGCAGCTCAGATATCCAAAATTTTCATACTATATACCTTTGGAAAGATAAAAGAAAGATCTATGACTTTTAAGAAGGACACTTCATCAAAATCTATCTAGATTGGTCCAAAAATTTCACAAAAGTTTCAGATCGAAATCATTACTATTTCAACTCCAAAATCACTTTTACAACACCAAATCACTAATAATCTTTCAAAAACTAAATTAACACGATAACCAATTTTTTTTCCATCCCAACAACATATTATTTATAAATATACGCATAAACACCATTTTTCATGCAGATGACAGTAACTTGTCAAATTTATTTCATAAATTCCCAACTCTAAAGGATTTATTCATTACTTACCTGTTGAAAACTCCAAAATCTTCACTTATCTTCAAGCCCTAAAATCCATACAATTTACGTATTTCACTGTGTACAATGATCGGCTTCTGGTTTTTCTTTGGGTAGAAGACACAAATAGCAAAGTGGGTGTGATGTAGGAAAAAAAAGCATAGAAATCTCTTAGAAGGTTTTTGATGGAAAATTCTGTGTATGGGAAGAAAATTTGAAGAAGATGATAATGAAGAAGAAACTTAGACAAGACTTAACCTTTCAACTTTCGGAGAATAGTAACCTACTTTTAACAAAAGTACAAAAAGCCTAAGGGACATATGTCATTTTCCTAATACCTAAGCTCTAACTTAGATTCTTTTGAAACTAATTCCTTAAACTTTCATCTTTACAATTCAACTATCTACAAATCTTTTTTTATTTCTTTTTCCTATTTTCTATAATTTCCAAGATTTATTCCAAAATTCACCAAAATTCATAAATACCATATGCTTACCAACCAATAGAATATCCTATATAAACAAATTCAAATTTTCAAAACTCCTAAAAATCACAACTCAATCTAATTATGCCCATAATTATTCATAAATGCATGTATAATTATTTTCATGTGCAACAACTTCACTATTCCCATGTATATGTATGGCATACTATGCATGAACATGGAAGTGCATTCCTAACTCTCATTAATCACTCACATTTACCATTTTAACCTTCCCACAAGCAATAGGATGTTACAACTCTCCCCTCCTTAAAGAAAAATTGTCCCCGAAATTTTTACCTGTTTGGTTGAATAGGTGGGGATATTGTCTCCTCATATTCTCTTCTGTCTCTAATGTTGCTTCTTCAGTTGAGTGGTTCCTCCAAAGGACTTTTACCAATGGAATGACCTTGTTCCTCAACTGCTTGATCTGCGATCCCATAATCTTGATCGGCTCCTCAACATAACTTAATTTACTAGCGACCTCAATTTCCTGAGCTGGTATCACATGTGTCGGATCAGATCGGTATCTTTAAAGCATACTCACTTGAAACACATTATGTAATTGAAACATCTCATTTGGTAAAGCCAACTTATAGGCCAAAGGTCTTATCCTCTATATGATCTCATAAGGACCAATGTATCTAGTGCTCAATTTGCCCTTTTTGCTGAATCTTAAAACTCCTTTTCATGGTGACACTCTCAAGAATACTCGGTCTCCCACACTGTACTCTATATCACGTCGATGTTGATCTACATAACTCTTCTGTCTATCTTGAGCCGCTTTGATTTGGCATCGGATAAACTTCACTTTATCCACTGTATCCTGTATCAACTCTTAGCCTTTCACCATTCTCAAGCCCTCTTCATCTCAATATAATAGAGACTGACATTTTTTACCATATAGTGCCTCATACGGCGCCATTCCGAAACTACTGTGGTAATGGTTGTTGTAGGCAAACTCTATCAATGTCATATATTGATACCAAGCTCCTCTAAACTCTAATACACAAGCTCTAAGTGTTAAGTCAAAATAACTTTACGATTAATAATTTTGATGAAGAACAAATAAGGAAGTAAAAGTAGACGGAAGCAAAAAGCAGATGCAAGAAAAAAAATAGACTCAAGCAAAAAGCAGACGAAAACAACAACAGATGCAAAGAAAAAAAGCAGGTGGAAGAAAAGCAGACGCTAGACGCAAAAGCGGAAAGCAGACGGAAGAATCAAGAAGACACATCAGCTTGAGTTAGTTACAGAATTCAACTGAATAATCGATTCTTGAAAGATCAAGAAGTAGTTGAAGACGAAGATTATAAATACGAGTTGTATGAAAGAGGTTATAACTTTTTTAGCAAGATTAAAAAACTTAGCAATTCTTGAGAGATATTGTGCGAACAAACTAGAGCTACTATTTTTGTAACAAAGCTCGAAACACCTTTCAGATTGAAAGTATTGTAGATAGCCTGCAGAGGCTAAGAGTGAAAGAATACTATGTGTAGAGACCTGAAGAGGCTCAGATACAAAGAATACTTGTAAAGTTTGAGAGATAGTGAAATCTCAGAAAGTCATCTGAGGACTGGACGTAACCCACGGTTTGGGGTGAACCAGTATAAAAATTACTGTGACGAAATCTCTCAACTCTCAACCTCTCTTAACTCTTAATTTTAGATTTTGTTGTTGTTATACAAGTTTTCAAAAATACTATACAACTTTGTTTTTCGATTATTTTGTGAAAAGAACGAAATTCTTTGAACGAACGAATTTATCAAAAGGGGATTAACAAAAAGAATACACAATTCAACCCCCCCTTCTTGTGCATTTGTATCTCATTATTAAGCATTGTATTAACGTGTGATTCACTTCAGGGTATGGAGAGGAAACTCCAACTGCAAGAACTGGAAGAGTTAAGGCTCGAAGCATATGAACACTCTCGTCTCTACAAAGAGAAGGCAAAGTTGATACATGACAAGATTCTTCACAGAAAGAATTTCAAGGAAGGCGACAAGGTCCTCTTGTATAAGGCCCGTTTCACTTTCAAACATGGCAAGTTCAATACTCATTGGGATGGGTAGTATGTGGTAACTAAAGTGCACAATTTTGGTATAGTAGAACTTATACATGAACAAACTGGAGCCAGACTCAAAGTCAATGGCCATCTACTAAAGCTTTACCATGAGAACCACAATCTTCCATAAATATCAGGTTCTTTCTCTCCCTCATTTGTTTATTTACTCTAGGTTTATGATTAGTGCTGCAATTTTTCATATCGTACTTTCATAAACTAGTATGGGGGAGAAAAGTAGGTAGATAGGTTGTTTTCACCTTCTTTAGTAGTTTTATATTTCAATAGCACCCCTCTTTCTTTTCCTGCCTTGTTATTTCCATGTTTTCGTTGCTTTATTTTCATTGAGGACAATGTGTTGATTAAGTGTGGGGGAGCTGTTTCTATTTTCATTTCTCTTATTGCATGCCTATTTGACATCTTGCTTATGTTTGTGTTAGCCAATTCTGTATCATGTTAGACATTTTAAACATGGTAAACAAAGATTTTTTTTGTCACTCTGCTGTTCCTCGCCGCGGCGACGCTGATTAATATGGAACGCATGTCGCGGCGCACACTGCTGCACCCCGCAATGTCACCTTTTACAAAAATGACTTTTGTTAAATATTTTTTTTCTCAATTCAAACTTCTTCCCCACTAGGCCCTTGTAACTTTTGTTTTCCAATGACTTTATAAGTTTCAAATTGGTGCTTGAGTTTATGAAAATACCTCCTATTCTTTTAACGATAGTAGGTATTGGCTAATTTTACTTCCGATGTTTTCAACACAAAGTAAATGAAGACATGCTAATAAAGTAGCACTTTAAGTTTTTAATATTTGAGATTATTCATTGAGATAATACCCTAGTTGGAAGGATATTTGGTCCTGATTTTTCTTCAATCTTTGTGTGCATCTGCTTATTTCATATCTCTCTAGAACTTGTTTCAATTCTTACTCAAAGCTTTATG
>JANZLX010000002.1:10070461-10099499 GCA_025531955.1 Erythroxylum orinocense | reverse complement strand
CCCTTGGTCCTGGGTTCGACTCGCAACTCACCCAGCAAGGGGACAATACCTATTTGGGCAGCTCCAGATGCGGGGGCTACTCCCCTGTGGGCTTCGGAACCCACCCAAACCAATACTCAAGTATACACGAGATAGAGTATCATACAAATATACCTCAACTTTCTAGAAATTTGACAAATAGTCATTTCTCCTAACCTAAACTCCAATTCTATCCTAGTACTCTCCACTATGGCTAAACCAAATAATCTTCATGGGCTTATTAAGTTGCTTCTCAATTACCACTTAAATATTTTGAATTTTTCTAGGGTCTTAAACTGATTACTAATGAGAAATAACTGATTACATTAATAGTAATCATCAACAAAAGTTGTAAACAATTTATTTCCATCAATAATAAGGTTTAAAGTTCCATTAGTATCTATGTGAATAATCTTCAAAACCTCTCTGTTCATAGTGGTCTTTCTTCATCCTTTTAGTGAATTTAGCTCTAATATAACACATGTATTACCAATATTATCATAAACCAAATGTGGGATGACTTTATCATTGATTAATCTCTTAACTCTTACCTTTGAAATATGACCAAGTTTCTTATGCTATAAAGTGAATGAATTACCTTTGTTCAAATCCTTTTAACTCCCAATTTTTCGATATTTATAACTAATTCCCTAGAATCATTCGAGTATAAACAATAAAGACCATGACTCATAAAACATTCACTAATGATAGTATAATTAAGGGAAGATAACACCTTTTTATTAATGAAAATCAAAGTGCATATAGTATTATCAAGTCTAGAAATTGAAATTATACAATGTCTCATAAATGACATACAACTTACTTTATTTAATGTTATATTACCACCTAATGTAAACTGAAACTTCACATCTCTAATGTTCTCTAATTTTGATTTAGTTTCATTACCCATTAACACACTCACCTCCCTTCATTTAGACTCCTTTTATTCCTTATTGCCCACAACATATTAGAAATAGGAATATAATAACCATTATCCAACCACTAAATATTTAGGGGGTGCTTGTTTAGGGGTAATGGGAAGAAATATATGGGTATGGAATGAAAACTCATGTTTAGTATCAACAGGGGTAACACTTTCATTCCCTCATTTTCAGCAATACTGTATACCTGTGGATTAGTAGAGGAATGAGATCCATTGTTGGCTATACCCCATTCCCATTCCTTACTATATTCATTCTTATTCCTATTCTCATTACTTTCTGTGAACCAAGCGTCCCCTAAGTGTTATATATACCAAAGATGGCTTAAAACAATCCATAACCTTAAGATTACCTAATTTGCTTTCCTTCTTCTTTAAAGAAGCCTTATACTTATAACAGTCCCTTTTCAAGTTCTTTTTCTTATCATAATGCTAACACTTAATATTCTTCTCCCTAACCTCCTTAGGTGGCCCATTGGATTTGTCTCCATCCTTCTTAAAACCCTTATTCTTCTTCCCCTTCTTATTTGGGGTCCAATAGCTCCTTTGGGTTTAAATGATTAAGGTACCAAATTCTTTATATCACCTTTTTCATGCTTTATCTTTTTCTCTTCTTGTACGTACAGTGAAAGCAAATCATTCACCATCCACATCTCCTTCCCATCATTGTAGATAATCTTCAAGGAACTAAATTTAGATGGTAAAGAATTTAACACCTAATGAATTAAAAAAAGAGTTTGATATTAGGACATAAAGTCTACTGAACATATTGTTTATGTTATGCATCGTCATGATGTAAATACTAATCCCAAATGCTCTATCATATTTTAAAAGAGTTATTATATGCATAAATTATCTAATTTCATCTTTCTCACATTTTGTGAATATTTCCCTTAAAGATGCCATAAATATTTTTGGCATTTTTCAACTAGTATTTCATTATGATGAAATATACTTCTTTATTACCACGATGCTCAACCTATTTATATATTTTTCCTACCTACAGAAATAAATTGTTTTGCTCCATTATTCTCTATTATGTCATAATCATAGGATCATCCTTAGTGAGAGCTATATCCAAATCCGTTAAACTTAAAGCTAACTTTACATCATTTCTCTAAGTCTCAAAGTTATTCTTAGCTAAGGTCCCAATTAAACATATTTGATTATTTACCATTATTTGAATCATCATATTAATAAATAAAGCACCTTTAATAAGGGACCAAATGAAACCTAATATTCACATTATAAATTCCCCTTTTAGGTGGAATAAATAATACAAAATTCCCCTTTGGGTAGAATAAATTAGATAGATAAGATTTTCAATAGATCAAGTAAGAAACAATATTACAAATTATTATCTCCTTTGGTCAGATAACAAGTCATAAATTAAAATTATAACACTCATTTATTATTAATATATCTCACTAAATTCATATATGATTAATCCTTATGGCAGGTGACCATACTAAGTTAAGAGAAAAAATATTTGTAAGCTGATTAAAATTCATTAAGCTAACTTAAAATGTATAAATGTATAAACTTTTATAAGAGCCTTTTATTTAGTCAATTAAACTTGTTCCCAAAAGTTATGTAAATTTATTGACGTCTGCAACTTGAGAGTTGGGCAGTTTCTAAAAATTCTGGAAACATGAAAAAGAAAATATAGCGAAAGTGTCACAATCACAATAATTCATAAGAAATATATAAAAAACAATATTTAAGCATAAAAAAGTTACCAAATTAACTAATGACCCACTTTGGTGCATTTATTAACCAATCATGTAACTTATTCGTATAAAATGCATATGATTTAATCAATAACAAGCCACAAAATTGATTAACAATCCACTTTAGTGTAGTTATTAACCAACCTCATAACTTAATCACAAGAAGTAAAAAAATTTATAGGGAATTTGAGAAATTTTCAAAACTCTAAATTCTTCAATCTAGGTTTTGTAATTCAAAAGTTTAACTTATTCAAACAATTAAAGGCTATAAAACTCATTGAAACATGCTATGATGCCTTATGTAAAAATTACATATTAGTGAAAGCAATTATATGATCATTTAATAGAATATGTCCTTGATAATTAATGTATGAGTAGTACAAAAATATTGGGAATGCCTATACTAGAAGACATAATTGTTGTTCTTTGTAATATGTAGAATTAACTTTTAAAATACTTACGACATATTGAAAGTAGCACATGTTATTGTTTTATCTCTCCCTGTAGGACCTCGGCCTCTCGAGCCTCGCATCCATAGGACCTCGACCTCTCGAGCCTCGCGTCCTCCAAAGGGCCTCAGCTTCTAGGGCCTCGCGCCCACCCGCTTGTAAATATTGTCCGCTTTGGGCCTCAACCTCTAGGGCCTCGCACCCTCACGGTTTTGCTTTTCCACAGGACTTCCCAGGAGGTCACCCATCCTAGTACTGCTCTGGCCCTAGCACGTTTAACTTTGAAGTTCTGATGGGATCCGGTGTGTTAGGACATAGAAAACGCGTCTGCAAGGGAAAGGTATCCACACCCTTATAAGGGGTGCTTTGTTCTCCTTCCCAATTGATGTGGGATCTTACACTCCCACTAGTTTAAGTCAAATTATAGATGATGTAAACCTAACCCCTTTTATGCCACTTAAATATAGGCTATAAGATGAAAAAAGTGACCTAGGCTAGTTCCTCATAAGTTTAGGCTCTATCATCAAGACACCCTAATAGCTTTACACAATAATTATATCATACTTAACAAACATGTTAAAAAGATCATAAACATAACCAAAGACCTCTAAGTCTCTACTTGGCCTAATTATAAAAGAAAAGACTAATTAGTTGTAATCTATATTAAAAAATTTTAGCATTGCCTTAATTGTAACTGAACATAGTAGTTACTTAATTAGTTAATATTACCAAAATCTAAAAGTTTTATTGAAAAATTATTAAATGGTTTCTCTGGAGTTCCTAATAAATATGTAAAACAAAGAGGTTAGTGTCAAAGGTTGACTTTAATGTAGTCAATTTAATGCTTAGGTCAATGAATGATGGTAAAAAAAACTTGTATTTTCTACTCTTCTAATGTAAAAAAAACATGTATTTTTTTATCATTTACTTGTCAAATGCACTTTATCTAATATTTATATGGACGTTGATGTTAGAAAATTACAAATGTCACTTTAACAACTATTTTTTGCAATAATATGTGATAGAATTGTTGAATGATAGTATAGATCAAATAATAAGGTGCTATATGTATAATTGATACTGTGGATTTATGTGGCTTAAGATTACGGAACATAATATAAATTAACTTATTTTGACCTTGTCATTGCCTTTTTTTAAGGGCATGCATATTAGTAGGGGTTGACGTACATTTTTTAGTATTGTAATCTCACAACCTTCTTTATATTATGTTAAATTTATCTACGACACGTCAAGTGTTGGGTGGTTTTGAAACCTCTCTATATATTTCTTTCTCATACTTAATCTAAAACTATAAAAGTTAATATTAATGGTCATCTTCATTGTGGCCATCTAATACTTAAATTCCTCAATAGTAGTATAAAGTGTATATGACTTTTATACTTAAAACGTAGAAAGATTGCATATAAGTTAGCTTTTTTATTTATTGGATGTATTTTACTTAATATTTATATGAAAATAGTGTGTTAAGAATACATGCATAATTTTTACATTGATTCTTACTGTCATGCATGTCAAAGTTATTGAGCAACAATGTACATCAAATAATATCACATTTATATAACTAATGTGATGAACATGTGCAACAAAAAATTATGAAACATAACAAAAGATCACCTTGTTAGTAAATTGGGATGAGGTTCGATCCTATGTGTAGTAAAATACTTACAAAACCATTTCATATATGCTTTGTTGAAATCTAGAATCATGTAAAAGTTTACAACAAAATTAACATATAAAATATAACAAATCATAAATCATAATTCGTACCTTATTCTAAAACTTAATCATTTCCTAGTTGTTTTCCTTGAACCGTTTCTATTCAATCATTATAGTTGCATAAGTGTCTAACTTTTAAAGGTACCAACAAAACAAGATGAGAGAATTCTACAACTATTATAAAGACAGGCAAGAAGTGTTAGTTTCTTTGAAGTCTATGCCTATTTATAATGTTTTGGACATTTCAATAATTTAATTGAAATAAAAATTCTAATTTTAATTAAAATTTAATTAAAACAATAATTAATTCTAATTAAATTTCATTTGTTCCAAAGTAAGATCCAATATATTATATTGTTCATTATTTATTAAATATCTTATATTTAATCATAAGTTTTTTCAAACTTTACAATCAAATCTACCTTTATTTGAACACATTTTCTCTCTTCAACCCGTTCTTTATGTGTAACCTATTAGGTACTTAAATTTATTAGTAATAGATATAAATTATAATCTTAAATCATATTCAAGATTAAATAAATTATGCTCCTTTATTTCATCTTTAATTCTTTAATTAAATAATTTATATCCATAGATTAAGATTGTCATTTTTAGAAACAACCTCTTTACTAGTTAGGAGTAAGCTGCGTACTACTGGACTTCTCCAATCATGACAGAAGCCCAGGAATGGCCCACGATTATGACCTGCATGCCACGATCATGACAAAAGGCTCGGATGTGGCCCACGATCGTGGCATACAGGGCCATGGTTATGACCTGCGTCGAACAAACGCGCAAACATTAAAAAACGTCAAGTTTTGAGGGATTTTTTAGACCTTTCGGATCCCGAAAAAACCCTAGGGTTGCTCAAAATACATATTTAAATAATAAGAAAATGAGGTGGAGGAGAGCTTCTGACATCAGCCACCTTGAAGAACCATTAGAGAGAATTCATCGAGAGATTGAAAAAGAGAAGAAGGAATAAAGAAGTGGAGAAGAAGCTGACTCGACGTATTTCCCAGATAAGGAGTTTCCTGACATTGCTGCCTCCCATCATCTGTTCAAATCGCATTTCCTGTTTATTTCCCATTTTTATTGTTGTATAAAATTGGGAATAACAATTTGACGATAGGATTTTGAATGTTAAGATGTTCTAAACTCAAATTCGAAGTTTTGTCTTTGAATTAATGAAATTTGATTGTTTATGTGTTGTTGGATTTGTTGTGGTTTAATTCTGAACATGCATAATTCGATAATAAATTGAGATGGTGAATCGAATGAAAATAATTAAATTGGGCTAACAAGAGTTAGATGATTTAATAGAACAAGAATTAAATCAAATCAGTAAATTGTGCGAAGAGAGATCTTACATAGATTTCCGATATTTTATTAGACAACTTCAAAACTAATTAAGGTTTTGGATAAGTTGTTAATCGAGAGATTGAAATTTCCATAATCTGATTAGTGTTTATGATTTAGGGTTAATGGTTATAACTCTAGAGAGAGTAATTAACTCTAGGATTGTCTAAAACCAATAATCTAGTAATTCATAATTGATTAGGTTAGCATTAGGATAGATAAAATTTCCTTTCTCTCAATTGATAATTCCCTTAAGGTGATTCTTGGATGTGTGTTGCAATTACTGAATTATTAATATTTTCGTGATTGATTCCTAATTTGATTTGATTGATTGAATTGAATTCCAATTTTAGTTTCATTATATTTTGAATTTCTGTGATTTATTTTGGCCTTAGATTTTAGGATTAGATTATCTCTCCTCGTGGGATCAACACCTTAGGTACCACGCGAACAAACCGTGCACTTGCGGATTGTCGAGGGTATTTATTAAAATTTACACATATCAAACACCCGATCATGTAGCTAAAAGATGTACATTAGAGGATATAGTTAAGAGTATGATGATTCATTGCTTTTCACCCTTATCATTATAGATGTATGCTTCAAAAATTTTATGTATTTATTAAATAAGGTTCTTAGTAAAGCAGTTACTAATACACCTTTTGAATTGTAGATACGAAGGAAACCTAGTTTTAAGGCACCTATATATTTAAGATTACCTGACATAAGTAAGAATTTATAATTCACATAGAAGAAAATTGGATTTAATAACAACCAGTGGATTTTTTATTGGTTATCCAAAAAGTGTTATATTTTATTGTCCTAACCATATTTTAAGAGTTATTGAAATTAGAAATGGTAGATTTATGAAAAGTTGTAAAACTAATAAGAGTCCAGAATTATGTAAAGTAGAAATTTAAGAAGTTAAAATACAAGTTCATTTGCCTTTAACTTTATCTCAAGTGTTTGTTCTTAAAGTTGTTGAAAATTTTGACAACTTCTTAGTTAATGAATGCTCAGACTTGTACTAAAACAAATATTAGTTGGAATGCTAGATAGATACTAAAGTAATCCTAAATTGGAACCTTGGAAAACTATAAAGAAAGTATTAAGATATTTACAAAGACTAAAAGGACATATGCTCATATATAAGAGATTCGATTATCTTGCAATGATTGGATACTCAAACTGAGATTATGCCAGATGTGTTGACACAAGAAAATTCATATTTAGCTATTTGATTCTTTTAACTAGAGGATCAAATTTAGGGAAGAGTGTGAAGCATTTTGTTATTATTGCATCGACTATAGAAGTTAAGTTTATGGCATGTTCTGGGGCCATCGTTCATGGTTTATAGTTGCAAACCTTTATTTTAGGACTTGCAATTGTTGATAGTATTGTCAAGCCGTTAAAAGTTTAATGTGATAATACAACAACATTATTCTTTTCAAAAAAATTACGTATTTAAAAAGTGCTAAACATATGAAAATAAGATACTTTGGTGTTAAAGAAGAAGTTCTTAAACAAAGAATATAAATTATACATATTAACACAAATATTATGATTATAGATCCATTAATAAAATGATTGTCGCTAAAGAAATTTAATGAACATGTTAAAAAATGAGCATTACCAGGTTTTATGGTTGAACAAAAAATTATTGTTTATATATTTTATGTATTTAACACCCTAAGCTCATTTGTGTATTATTCATGGTATTTAGGTATCCTATTATTTATTATTAATACATATACATGAATGGTTATATGAATTTTTATAGGATTTGTCTTTTACAAAGACTTATTATTGAATCATTAAGATATATCTCATTATAAATCATATTAAATATTGAACTAATTTTGTGATACATAAAAGAGAGTATGTCATATTAAAAGATGTATAAATGTTACAGCTCTCTCTATTTTTTGCTTAATTATGATTAATGTTGTGACAGAGAAAATGATTAACCTTTTATTATATGCATATTATGTTATATTATTAAATATAATATGTTATATGGTCAGGAGATTGTTAGATAGTTTTATTAAAAGACCCATATCTTGTAGTTTATTAATCCATTAGTTTTAAGTCTTATTAGGTACGTGAAAGAAGATAATTGTTAAATAAAATAATTTTTTATTTTTATATGATAAAGCATGAAATAAAAGAAAAACAGTTAAAATTTGTCGTTTAAGTTTTAATAACTCCTTTCTTAATTTCAGTTTTATTCTATTATAAACTCTATGAAAAAGAAGAAGTTAATAGAAAGAAAATCAAAATCTATTTTATTCAAAATTTATCTTGATTAAACTTTTAAAATATTATATTTTATCATAGATCAAGATACATTATTTATTTTTATAAAATTATTAAATTCTAAAATCTGGAGAATTACAGATTTAAAGTTTTACAATATTACATATCTAAAGATTATATTTTATTGTCACAAATTAACTATACTAATTGAAAATTTATGTTTTATTGGAAAAAGAAGAAAAAGAAATATAATTATCTTTATATATATATATATTATATTTAAATTTACAAAACAACCTTACATGTATTAGAAGTACCGAGTATAAGCACGTTATCTAAGATATTTATTTCGTCATATAAGATATATATTTAAAAGTGCAAAGAATTATCTTAGAGGTCAATCAAGCACAAAACGAACCGTTTCCTTACCCGAATCGACGTCGCTTCCCTTTGCGAGAGAATTTAATAAGGTCAAAGATAGAGACTATGCCGCTTGACACATTATCCCTACCATGCGTATCCACAATCAAAGGCATTTTGAAGGTTTTCCCCGAAATTTATATAAAAATAAAAGGTTATTTTTGGAAATTTGTGGCACTATAAAAATGCACTGGGATTTGCCTTCCGTTCCGGCTTCAAAAGCGTCTGAAAATTAAGGGCGAGAGGAGCAGAGAAGTTTTCGTTATCCATTTAACTTTCTCCCTCCACAAATCATCAGGCTATAATTACATCCCCAAAGCTTCCAATCGGACGAGTTTAGGGTTTTTGCTAATCTCTGTTCTTAAAATTGTTGAAGCCATGTTTTCCGATTCTATCAACCCCAACGCTGTCATTCGTTGTGCAGCCAAGGATTCCGGCAAGAAGAAGAGGGTACGTTTCTTTTCTCTTGATTTTCTTTCCGATGAGATTTTGTACCTTTGGTAGACATTTGGGTTCTTTATATTTCTTTGTGGAATTTATTCATGGATTGTGTGTTGTGCTATTTTTTTTTGTTTTTTTTTTTTAAATTTTGGGGACTTTTAGACGCATAGTTCCGCAAGATTGAAGCGGTACAAGCGTGACGCTCGTCGTGAGCAATGGCTTTCTCAAGGTGCTTATTCTCGATCTTCCATCTCTCTCGGTGTGGTCGTTTTAGCGTATACATACATGGTTACGTGCGTTTGTTCTTTTGAACATTGATCTGTCTTGCATTTCTTTAAACTTATATAGTGTTTGATTTCATTCCATCTCTCTTAAATTCTTTGTGTCATTTCAGGTGCCGTTAAGCAAAAGGGATGCAAGGACGACGCAAGTGGGCCGCGCTCTTCACCACCGGCGTGCAATGTTGAGAGAAAGAATTTGGAGACCGCCAGAAAAGGCGAAGAAGAGAATGACAATGGACCGACCCATCATGATTTTGATTCAGATTCCAATAGCCCTACTGGAAGTAGTGTTCTTGGCAGTACTGATGCTGGTACCACTTTTACTGGTTCTAGCAGCAGTAGTAGCAGCAGTGCTGGTTGTTGCTCTGGAAACATCACCGAAGATGAGGAAGGTGTGGGTGATGATAGTTGCTTGGAGGATTGGGAGGCTATGGCTGATGCTTTAGCTTCTGCAGATGAAAGCAAACAAGAGAGTCAAAATGATGGACAGTGTTCTGAAGGATCAGAGTCCTCTGGAGAGCAACATGAACCTGTTATGCAGGTGCAGTCTAGTTACTGTAATGTTGGTTTTACTTGGGAGCATGTAAAGCAAGAGTGCCCGAGAACAGTACCACTGGGACTTGCCCATGGTAATAGAAGGGCGTGGAGGCCTGATGATGAGTACCGTCCACAGAGTCTGCCAAATTTGTCCAAGCAGCGGAGCTTCCCTAATACAGAGAGGCATTATGGACAGGGACGGCTACCATGGGTCTGTTCTAGTGCTGCTAATGTGCCCTCTTCTTGTCCTATATGTTATGAGGATTTGGATGTGACAGATACGAGCTTCTTGCCTTGTTTATGTGGTTTTCGGCTGTGCCTCTTCTGCCATAAGAGAATTCTTGAGGATGATGGGCGCTGTCCAGGCTGCAGGAAGCCATATAAGCATGACCTTGTTGAGGCAGAGGCGAGTGTTCCGGGAGACTGTCTGAACCTTATGTTGGCTCGTTCTTGTAGCATGATTACCAGGTCTTAGGATGAAAAATCTGTCTTTTGGCTAACTATGTACTGTGGGTCCTTGTGAGTCTTGTGTGTTCTATTTAGTCTTAGACTCTCATTTTAGAGAACTTTTTAGATGTGGTATAGATGGTTATCTCTTTTGGCATCCAGGGTTGAGCTTCCTCTCCTTCAATGAGTCATGGTTCTTATTTATATGGTGCTTATGCTGATGTAGAGAACTGGTGCTTGGTATGTGAATATATAAGGCGGGTACAGAAATGCAATACATTAAAGTTCATACGATATGTTGTTTATATACCTTTGTTTCTTTCCACTGCATTACCTTGACAATTTATCTACTAGTGAGTTAAATAATTAAGCAACATTTCGTTTAGCATCCTTATAAATTTCATGAATTGTATTAATGGCATATTTTCAGATTTACATTTCTTGGGTCCAAGTAGTTAAATGATTGTGTTCAGAAAAGAGGGTGTGGTTGATGGGTAGAACCAATAACAAGGATACCATCTTTGGGCCTTACTTGCACAAAAATACTGAGAGAAATTCTTGGAGGATGAACTGTAGATGGTCAGAGGATATTATCTGTGCATAAGACAGCAGCCAGTTATTGCCTTTCATGATGATTGATAGCTTAAGTATCAAATGAGTTGCTGCATTGTTCCTCATTCCGTCCTCCTTAAGATTTGGTTTGTTTGGTATGTTCAGTATAAAATCTTTGATCATTTATTTTACCATGTTTGAGGCTTGTTCAATTACAGTTGTTATCTGAATAATTGAACTGAGGTTAGCCTTAACATCTGTTTATTTCAGTGAAGTTTCTCATTATTATTTACAGATCTCTTTGTCCTTCTCTTTAAGTTCTCTTGCATCAAACAATTGGATAAGAGTTTTCAGTGTCCACTTTCTGAACCCGGGGACTAGCTTTGAATTCCTATGATTCTGGAGTCATGAATTTCATGGCCTCTACATATCGGCGAACATTATATGTTTCTTCCCTTGTGTTAAAAAGGCAATTCTAAACCATTGCTATCTGTTTATTATTTGTGTTGTGGTAAGGGTATGTTACTTGGTTTAAAATATGGCATGTAGGTATGTGCTTAGCAGGTGGGGTTATAATTGTTGTGTAACGGTGCCCTTACTATGTTAAAATAGTAGATGTTTGCACATGATATCCATGGTTCTGTCGGTTTACAAGAATACCAAGACTTTCTTAGTCCTGTGGCTTTTTCTTGAGCTTATCTTGTAGAGGTCCACTCAGTCATAATGCATGAACTTGATACAATTTTTGCAAAACTAGCCTCCTGCAAATGCTTGAAAAATTCTTGAATGGAAAGGTGGTTGCTAATTTGGAAAGGAAATCCAGAATCTGTTTCAAAAGGAAGATTTGGCAATTAGCATAATTGTGAGTTAAATCTTTATGACAGCTTGTAACGGAAAGGCTGTTTTGAATTTTTGAATACCAATGCTTCAGGATTGATCTATTTGGATATGGTAAATGAGTAGCTGTTGACCAAACTACTTGTTTACATATTATTCTTTCTTGTTTATTGTCAACTGCTCCGTTTTCTTCTATCTGCTATCCCAGTCTGTCTAACATGACTATCTTTGTGACTGACTCATGCACTTCTATTTGTTATTGTGGTTCGGGCTGGACTTTCAGCTTAGGAGGATGTGGATGCGAAGAAAAGACAAGGAAATGTTATGCTTAAGGTCGATGCCTTGGTGTACAATTTTTCTTTTTGATGTGCCTATGATTAGTTTTAGTAGAGCAATGAGGTATAGCTGTTGCTTTTGTCAATCCCTTGGAGGAATGGACTTCTTACTCTTAGTATATACTTTTGCCTATGATAAGTTTTAGTAGAGCAATGATGTATAGCTATTGCCCAATTCCTTAAGGAATGAACTTCTTACTCTTATTATATACTTTGATTCTTAGAAAGGGTTAATATATTATAAACATGATATTTATGTCGTACTTGGATGGAAATGACTTTCTTTGGGTATTCATGTAACAATGTGCTATGAGTTCTTAGAATGTGGAAAATTTTGTGGTGTTGTGATCCAGCTAATGATGGAAATCTGCAATTCTATATAATTTCAAACATAATAATTCTTGCTGCCTTGCCAGGTGGTCTCTAGGCCTTTGCTTTGACTGCAATTAGAATTTCACTTAATTTTCTGGGCATTTTCACTGGCTACTTTAAATGAATATTATGATATTTATGTTGTAGTATTTTGTTGACTTTAATGTTTCATTTTGTGATGTTTCTGTTTGACTACGTGTTGAAGATTGATACATGATGACAATTTTCTTGATTTTCATCATCTATCTTGCTTGTGCGTCAACTGCATATCTGTTTAGGTATCATAGAAGAAGTTTGTCCTTTATTCGAAGTTTTGTGATCAAATGTTGGAAATTTGTCCCATTATAGATATAATTACTAGTAAGAAGGCTTTCAAACTCTACCCGTTTGTGAATTACTTGGTACTTAATGGATGGCTTATTGGGGGTCTGCAGAATGATAATCTGCATTGTGTGAATTATCAATGACATTAGAGACAATGTAGTTGTTAACTTTCAGAATTGTGATTTTCATTTGAATGCCAAATGAAATTAGCCGGTGGATTGTGTTTCTTTGCCTTTGCTTTCTATGGTGCAGGGTTCAGGTGAATTTGTTGTTTACTAGGAACTTCGGTTGGAATTTCTTTTATACTTGGATCTTGACAATGAAATGTAAGTTAGCTGTTCATATCATAGATCAGATTAGCAGTAATCTTTCACTAATATTATGGTGATTTTGTATGTAGCTAGTGAATGGATTTTCTGCTACGATCCTTTAAAGGATTTTGCTTCTTTGGTTGATTTTGTCGAAACTAATTCGGAAAAGGTTGATATAACTTACAAAAATCTTCTATAACTCTTTTCTGCAAGTGATATGCTAAGTGATATCTCTTGAATAAATCTGCATTTGCAAGAATTTATGGTTCATCATGAAACAATTATTTGCTTCTACAATCTGTTGGTACAAAATTCAATGGACTAATTATAAAAAGATCGTCATTCCACCTTCAGTGTCCTATTTTAGATTCTTTTTCTCGACTTCCAACAAATTTGAAACCATCAAACAACAAATGTTTTTCTCAAATTTAGGCCTCTATTTTTTATCATAAATATTTAAACCCTATAAAACGAGAATAATATAGATCTAAGTGAATCAAATAAAGGAACAGATTTAGCAAGAACCACATCAAATAGTTGAAGATGAAATTTCTACTTCAGAATGGATTAAAATTCCAACTAAAAGCACTAAATCAACACATCTATGGAGCCAAGTCAATGTTGTCCATATGGTTGAAGTCCCTAATTTACCTTCTTATGGCTCCTAACAAATAAAAACTCCACATACTAATTTCAGAATACTATCAAACCAATCAAATAAAAACATGACTGTCAACTTAGCAATTACATTGGAGCATAAACTAATTTTAAATAAACTTAAATAAGAGCGTAAAGGAACGAACTTAAAGAAGAGTACTTTCTAGGATGTTACTAATTTTTTTTGTAAAATTGTTGATATATAAATCTTTTACCACGCGAAAATTTTCTTGTCAATGGATGTTTTTGACATGATTTCTTATGGCAATACTAGGGATGATAATGGATTGGGCTGGGCCTAGGTCGGCCTAACTCATGCCTGTTAGGGCCCTGACCTGGCCAGAGGCCTGATTGAATTTGGGGTAGCAGGCCTAACCCTAAATACCATTAATAAGAAAGTTAAATAGGTCAATTCTATACTAAATTAAAAGTTTGAACATTTTATTACTATTTTTTGGTAAATATGAATAGTGTTGCATAATCAAATAAAGTTTGAGATTTTACATATAATTTGATAGAACTCTAGTCTTAGAGTACTAGAGATTTACTGTATTATTGTTGTATAATCCGTAATGTGTAGGTATCATTACAGTATATGAGTATGAAATTGCTCACTACCCATAGCAGAAATGCTCCTCAGAAGGTGATAATATTCTTCTGTCATACAAAGTTCCCACTATCTTCTCTACCCCTCCTTTCTCTCTTTCCCTTGCCTAAATCCCCTCTCTCGATACATTCTATTATGCCTAATTACCTTATCACCTCAGCTGATAACTAACTTCCCCCAGCTCCACTATTCTTCCTTCTAGAATACACTTTCCATACTAACAGTTTATTCCCTCTGTTGTTGTTCCTCCCCCCATTTGCTAATTCACTCTCTCCCTCATAGACTCTATCATTTCCCCTTCCTAAAAAAGCAGCCTTGTCCTCAAGGCTAAAGTGAGGAAATTGGCTCCGAATCACATATTGATCCTCCCATGTAGCTTGTTCCACTGTCTAGCCCTTCCACTTGATCAACCATTGTTGTGTTGAATCCCCAAAAGAAGTGATTGTTCTGCTGGCCAACACACAATCAAGTTCCACTATATCATCCAATTCAATCTCCATACCTTCTAGTAACGAGGCCTCCACTGAATAATTGCCTACTGCCTTCTTAAGTTGCGAAACATGAAAGATTGGATGAACTCTTGAGTTGGGAGGCAATTTAAGTTTATAAGCCACAACACCCAATCTATCCAAAATTTCAAAGGGACCAAAATACCTTGTTGCTAGTTTTTGGTTGATGCGTCTGGCCATTGATAGCTGTCTATGAGGACGTAGCTTTAGGAAAACCCACTCCTCTACTTAAAAAGATTGAGGAGTTCATTTGTTATCGGCATATTTCTTCATTTGCTCTTGGGCCCTCTGCAGATTATACTTCAGCTGATTTAAAGCTTCATCTCTATCCATTAAGTCTTTAGCCACTGCCTCAACTCTTGTCTCTCCTTGTAAATACCACACAAGTGTAGGTGGCCTCCTCCCATACACCACCTTAAAAGGTGTTGAACCCGTGGAGATGTGAAAAGTTGTATTATAACATAATTCAGCCCATGAAATCCAATAGGACCAATGCTTAGGTTTTTCCGAAGCAAAACATCTCAAATAGGTTTCTAAACACCTATTGAGAACCTCCGTTTGTTCATCCGTTTCCGGATGATAAGATGAACTCATTTTACGCATAGTACCTTGTAAGCGAAATAATTCTCTTCAGAAATGACTAACAAACAAAGGGTCACGATCACTTACGATTAATAAAGGAACTCCATGTAGGCGCACTATTTCCTTAACGAAGACTTCAACCACACTCTTAGCAGTATATGGATGCTTCAAGAGAATGAAATGGCTATATTTCGATAACCTATCCACCACGACCAGCACAGCCTCAAATCCTTTAGATTTTGGAAGTCCCGTGACAAAATTCATTGAAATATCTTCCCAAATCTGATTAGGGATTGGTAAGGGTTGGAGCAAACCCTCAGGAGATGTTGCAGCATATTTTTTTCGTTGGCAAGTGTCACAAGACTTGACAAAGTCTTGAATAGTCTTCTTCATGCCAATCCAATAGAGATTACTAGCAATCCGGCGATAAGTGCGCAAAAATCCTAAATGGCCCCCAATAGGCGAAGAGTGATATTCTTATAGGAGGATTGGAACCAATGAGGATGTAGCTGAAATAACCAGCCTTCCTTTATACAAGAGAATCCCCTTATGCAAACAGAAACCAGATCTAGAGTTTAGCTGCTGCTACAATTCCTGGATGATTTTACACAGTGTTGGGTCCTGTTGCACCTCTTGCTGGATTTGTTTACCCTCTGCCCACATTGGAACATACGCAACGGCCTGAAACTCCCCTTCTTTATAAACCCTTGACAAAGCATCAGTCGCCGTGTTTTCTAGTCCTGGTTTATACATGATTTCAAAGTGATAGCCAAGGAGTTTACATCCAACATTGCTGGTCTGTTGTTGTTATTATTTGCTACAACAAATGTTGTAAACTCTTTTGATCGGAATAAACCACAAAGGGCCATCCAATCAAGTAATGACGCCACTGGTTTACTGCCAATACTAAAGCCATCAATTCTTTCTCATAGGCTGACTTAGAGAGGTTTTCGGCTAAAAAAGCTTTACTGAAATAAGCAATGGGCCTGTGGTTTTGCATCAAGACCACTCCCATTCCATTTCCTGAGGCATCGCATTCAATCTCAAAGGAGTGGGAAAAATTAGGAAGAGCTAGTTTGAGGGCCCCAAAAGACTCTAGAGCTGCAAAATTCTAGTGAAAGCCTTCTTTCTTAGTCAGTTCAGTAAGCGATTTAACTATCTTCCCATAGTTCATAATGAACTTGCGATAATACCCGGTTAAGCCTAGGAATCCTCTTACACCTTTAACATTCCTGGGAATGGGTCATGTCAACACACTACTGATCTTAGCCGGATCCACTGCTACTCCTTTCCCCGAAATTATATGCCCCAAATACTCCACCGTATGTCTCCCAAAACTGCACTTCTGTTGATTAGACACAAATCTGTTATTTTGTAACACTTCCAAGACACTAGATAAGTGAGAAAGATGAGAATTCCAATCTGTACTATATACCAGAATATCATCGAAGAAAACTAGCACAAACTTTCTAAGGAAAGATCTGAAAATATCATTCATTACTGCCTGAAAGGTTGCCGGCGCATTGGTTAAATCAAATGACATTACCAGAAACTTGTAATGGCCATTATGTGTCCGAAAAGTTGTCTTATGTATGTCATCCTCCACATTTTGATGATATCCGGACTTGAGATCTATTTTAGAGAAAACATGAGCATTATGCAGTTCATCTAAGAGTTCATCCACCACAGGAATGGGGTACTTATCTAGTATTGTAACCCTATTTAATGCTCTATAATCCACGCACATTCTCCAAGACGCATCCTTCTTTTTCACTAAAATAACTGGGCTAGAATAAGCAATTGAGCTTGGCCATATGATCCCCACTTGCAGCATCTGTCTTACTTGTTTTTCAATCTCATCTTTGTGGTGATGAGGGTAACGGTATGGCCTTACACTGATGGGACCATGACCTTTCTGCAGAACAATGGCATGAGAGTGTCTCCTTTTGGGAGGCAGTCCCCTCAACTCTTAGAAGACTTCAGAAAACTGATTCAATACTCCTTTCAGCTCCCCCTGTTCTGTTGATTTCAAACTAAGTGGTTGCATTTTCGTTGGTTCAACAGCTTCTGCTTCATGAAATTCACCCGAAAAATTCTCTAATAGGCTGTGTAAGGATGCTGGCCCCTCAAAATTTTGAATCCCCCTTTGCTGGGCTGATCTGAGATTAGCATTGCCGCATAATTCTATGTATCTTCCAGCATATTGAAACTGCATCGTCAATTCTTTCCAATCAATAATCACCTTCCCGAATGTTTGCAACCACGCCACCCCTAGAATGATATCCATTCCTCCCAACTCCAGTACGTATGCATCAACCTTCAACACTAATTCCCCTATCCGCATAGGGATCTCTATACACTTCTCATTTGTGGTAACTTTATGGCCGTCTCCCAATCAGATTCCCAAGTTCCTTGTCATCTTTACCTTTAAGCCTAGACCTAAGTTCTGGAGAAATGAATTTGTGGCTCGCACCACTGTCTATCAGAATGACAATAGGAACCCCACGAATCTCTCCTTCAATCCTCATAGTTTTGCTCTCCGACAACACTACCTTGATGATCCCAAACACTCCCATAGTACGACATTCAAGAGCAACCTCTTCACCCTCGATACCCTCTTCTTCAATGGCTATTATTTCTCCACTGTCATTTAGGGTTTCGTTGTCATCCAATATTAACAATTGTAACTGTCTCTCGGAGCACTGATGTAGGGGATGAAATTTTTCTCCACATCTGAAACACAACCCTCTTGCCCTGCGATCCATCAACTCTTGATAGGAAATGTGCCTCAATCCTCGGTTTTTCTCCATGGGTGCCCTTTTGTCCCCGTCCACTCGTTTAGTCGACGCCCCTGAGTGAGATCCCGTCCCTTAGTTTGGCGATTTGGCATGAAAGCGGTGGCCCAACGATTCTTAGGGTGGAACTGACCCGGCATCTCCTCGACCCGCTCCATAACCCACGGTATTTGTATGCCCTGACCCTGTATGTGCTGGTTGAACCTGGTTATGGCTTCTAAACCCAACTTCACTTCTGTGATTCCAGGTACGTTGTTGGGGAATAAACATTTCATAGCTTCTTTGGTCCCCGTACATCTCCTCCTCCTCAGCCCTTACAATCTTCATCATCTGGAATTGGTTGGATGGACTGAAGGTGCGCACTCTTCTTTGGATCTTATTGCGCAACCCACTTATGAAGTAACACATGAATTGTGCCTCCAGTAAGCGTCCTACCTGAGAAGACACGAACTCAAAAGCTTCGGTGTACTCTTCTACCGAGCCCGTTTATTCTAAATAAGAGAGTTCTTCAAATGGGTTCTCAAACCTTCTACCGCCATACCTGTCGATCAAAGCTTGCTTTAACTTCTCCCACGTTAGCTCAACTTCAATCTCTCGGAGGAGATTGAACCAGTGAATAGTCGATCCCTCCATGCTTGACAAAGCCAGTTTAATCTTCACCTCTTCCAAAGTTCCATGGAATTCGAAATAAATTTCTGCTCGGGTGACCCATCCTACTGGACCAGACCCATCGAACATAGGTAAGTCTACCTTCCTCACTGACATCCTGTATTCTTCCAAATTATCCAAAGAATGCTTTGACTGGACATTCTGCTGAGTGCACTGAGGATCCCTTTCTCCTCCCATATTCGGCCTTCTCTTATGAGTCTCACTTCCTTGTCCCTCCTCTGGACACTTGCCCATCATTTTACTCATTTCTATCAGTAATGCCCGCTGCATCTCCCCCATAGCCATTCGCATTGATAATTGTATATCTTCTACCCCAGCCTCAAGACTAGCCATATGAGATTCCAATAGCTCAACTCTGTCTGACATCTTCGGTGGCATGAAGATGGATCTTTAAAGTGAAATAAAAACCAATAAGAAGCACTCTCCCAGTCCTTCCGATGAGTATTCGGCAGGTTGGACCAATGATAGAACTCTAGTCTTAGAGTACTAGAGATTTACTATATTATTGTTGTATAATATGTAATGTGTAGGTATCATTACAGTATATGAGTATGAAATAGCTCACTACCCAGAGCAGAAATGCTCCTCAAAAGGTGATAGTATCCTTTTGTCACACAAAATTCCCGTTATCTTCTCTACCCTTCCTTTATCTCTCTCCCTTGCCTGAATCCCCTCTCCCGATACATTCTATTATGCCTAACTACCTTGCCACCTCAGCTGATAACTAACTTCCCCCAGCCCCACTGTTCTTCCTTCTAGAATACACTTTTCATACTAACGGTTTATTCCCTCTGCTATTGTTCCTCCCACCATTTGCTAATTCACTCTCTCCCTCGTAGACTCTATCATAATTTACTTTTAAAATCCTAATTAATGTAAAATTTCTAATTTGACTTTTTGTTTCATGTGAACTGAAAAAAATTCTTAAATCTCCTATATGAAAATTGATAATCAATATGAAATTCTCTACTATCTCCACTTTATGCAACTTCTCTACTTCACGTGGCTTTTCATTATCTTTTCGTCATCTTCATCCTTAGTGAACTTCTCGTTGTTGACCTATATTCATGTTCATCTACTCATCATAATTTTATGGGATTTTCTTAGTTAGTCCTGTCTTTATATCTTCTGTTATAGGTTGGTTATAAACAAAGATGTCTATACACGCACACACACACACACACATATATACACATCTATAGGGTTCTTTTAGGTGACAAAGGTGAGGAGATGATAAATCGTGGTAAGTGACCTTTTTTTAGTCTGTCTTTATCTATTTTTCTTGAAGTGTGTTAAATTAAATATTTTCTTGGTGTGATCCCCATGACACATGGTTTCTCAATTTGATGTGGTCCTTGCTGCATATGATTTCTCAAATTTATTGTATCTGTGATGAAAAATTTTATGCAAATTCTAAAGTTTGTCATTATTGGAAATGAATTCAGTTTGCATCCAGTATGTGACAATCAAAATCTACTATCTGATATCTTCTTATTCTAATGAGACTTGAGTAACTAAGTTCATTAACCAAAATAAATACAATTAATCTTAATACTTTCAAGTAAGTTTATATTTATTTTTCTCTTTGGTAAATATTTTATATAGAATTTGTACTTTAGAGCCTTTTGTTCTTTACTAATGACTATGATGGACTAAAATTTTAAAGATCTAAATTAGAATTGGAAAATTTAGAGAATATTAGGTTGCCTGTTAGAATGTTTTTTATTTGTTGATTCTTTTCTCAGTTTTAATGATACAAACCATATTGCTACTTGACCTCTAGGATGATATGAACTTTTTCTTTATTTATTAAATCTTGGTTAGCTGGCCATTTCTTTGTTATTCTATTAGAATATAAAGTCCTAGTTGAATATGGGTTAGAATGATGATCTGCAAGTAGATACCATTTGTTAGTGTCAGAAAAGCATGGTTATTAGACATATAGTTGCTTGAGTAACCAAGTTCTAATGTGCACATACACGTGCAATTTGTCAGCATAGTAACTAATGTTCAAACGAGGTTTTTTTCCATAACTTTAAAGTTGACATTTTAATTTATGACTTGTAATTTTGATGCTGAAAATGTTGTTGAGGTTAACTTCGTAAAGAATGTTATAAATTACCCTTGTGAAAATGTAATCATATTCAAATTCCTTTTGTCTTCCTAACAATATTTATGGGTATTTAGAGGTGGTGGAAAGTGGGATGGATCACCATGGAGCTAGCTTAGGACTAACTTTTTCCTTGATTAAATCAACTCTCACAATTTTGTTTAGTAATGCCCAACGACCAAGTTTTGGATGTTGAACCAAAAATATATTATATAAGTGAATGCCCATCAATTTTTATATTTCACAATCATTTAAACTACTTGTATAATCAAAGCCAAATAATTGGTGAAAGCTTAATTTCTGTAATTTTGGATCCTATAATGGTTTTAAGTTATATAATTTTTAATTTATGATGTTATTTCAATGTAATGCATCACATGGAATGCTATTTGACCTATATTCCCTTTTTTATTTTAGATAATTTTTGAAATATAGTTTACAAGTTACAAAGTTTTCGTTTTTAGCTACTTGCATACTGCTTTTTTCTAATTGCTATAATGAACAAATTACATCTAAGTGGAACATGCTTTGATATTGGGGATTCATAATATGAAATTTTGTTAAACATGTTTACAATGGTTCGATATGGAGGTATAGGCTATTTTTAGTAGGAAAACCATATTAGAACTTGAGTTAAAATATGTTGATGTAGATATTAGTATTTTTGAAAAAGTTGACTTTGATTATGTCAACTTTAGGTAAATATGTGAGACGAGAAAGGATTTAAGATACCTTCAAGTTCCAAATCTGGTGAATTATTGAGAGTCATTGAATTAAATAAAAGTTATAATAGACTTATAAATCTTATAAAATTCATGAAGTGTTTGATTTATATACAACTTATAATTTAGACACATCAGTCCTTACACCTGACATATGACTTATAACTATAAGAGAGGAGCTTATTATGAAGGATGGAAATAATCATGGTGAAAAAATTCTTAGTAATGTTAAAGTGGAGTTATGCTAATGATTTTGTTGTTACAGATGCCAAAACATCTAATGACCAAGGTGAAAGTGACAAGTTGATGAATAGGTGTGACCAAATTGATGAACCTATTATTTACCAAGTTGATGGACATATGTGTGACAAACTTAATGAACATATTAGTGATTAAAGTGATGAATAAGTTGGTGACATGGTTGATGAACATGTACAAGGTAATTTTCAAGTAGACATTTTAGATGACCATCATCTAGTTAAAATTAAATGAACTGATTCTAGTAGTTTTAAGAGTAAATTATAATAAAAATTTTAAACTTTATTCAATTTGATGATACTAAACAAAATTACTAAAAAAAAGCAATTAAATGTTTATATTTTTAATTTGTAGCAATAGTAACCCATTGTTAACCATATGGAACACATCATATCAATACAACCCTTTAATACGTGACTAACATGTAAATGCTAATGGCCACATCAGATGATTGCATTCAAAATAAAGAAAAATAATGTTATTTTGTAACCTTGTAAAGAAATTTAGCCTTCATTCTTTTTATGTATACATAATCCTATGTCACCACAATCACGATGCAATCGCTACCACAACCACGACATAATCACCACCGTGCCACAACCAGCACTTAGGCATGACTACCATCACCTTTTTGTAATTGTCACAACAACATCCTTTTTCGTGTCTTTTTAAAATTTCAAGTACTATTAAATGAAGATGTTACACCATTGAATTTTACCTTCAATAGTGTTTCAACATCATTAATTTTAATGTTGAGCTTTATATATGTTAAATTAATTATTAAATATACAAAAATTAAGACTTATTTTAATGCATTTTTTATGGGAACCTCTCTCCATTTTGTTTATTATAGAAAAGAATGGAACGAATAATGTTACAGTGGATGACCTCGCACATGTAATTAGACCAAAAGGCAACGATGTGTATTCTTTGTAGTTTTTATTGTAATATCTACCAAGGAAACTTCTTTTCTACTTAAAGGAAATTGTTATTTATGTATATGTTGATTAGGAAATGTTCTTCAATTACCTGATTACTTAGCCTTTGAAGTTGTCATGCATATCTTTTATTTTGTGGTTAAGTTTGTTGAGGCTCTATTGTTGTTATACCATTTGTTTCCACTTCTATTAAGACTTCTTAATCATTATTTTCTTATCCCTCTTTCTAAAAGTTGCCTTATCCTTAGCAGCAATAGTGATGACATTGGATTTAACTGGCTGTTAGAAATTATAAATAGGAGTTCAAGCGGCAAGTCTTAGGTTCGAGCGATTTTAAGTAAACAGAAACTCAATTGAGCATTAAAATAAAATTTTGAATAAAAATTAAAAAGATTAAAAAGAATGAACAAGAAAAATAAAAAGAAACAAAACTCTAAAAATCATGGAGGGTTGGAGTTGGAAGCTACCATTTTGTGATTGGATCTCGAGTCTGTTAGTAATTTTTTGAATTTGGACAATAATTAATTACGATTTTAGCAAACTTACGGTTAAGCAAATCGAATTTAGTCCTATTAAAGATACTAAAGAAGCTCGATAAAGGATCTAGTTTAATGAGTTGATGTCTAGTGAAGAAAATGTACCATAATCAATGTGAGATGGACAAACATTAGGCATGTGATGGGCAGGCCTAATACTGTTACTATATATAATTGCTAAGGTCTTTTTTTTGGTCTATTTATGTAAGTTCGTGAACATTTGAATTCTATAACTCGTTAAGAAAGACATTAACGACATCTAGTTAAACAACTTTCGTAAATATCGTCGAGAAAGTTTGAAGGTTTTGATGTAAAAAAACTGGTTCAAATATATGGAAAACAAATCAAGTATTGTTCTGAGTTTTTTCCGTTTATTTACTTTCACGTTTGATCCGGAGCACGTAACTAAGGCTTGTGTTATGCATTACGTATGGTATCAAAGAGGTTACATGATTGTGTGAATTTAAATGGAGATTTTCGAAGTTCTACATAAGGAAATCAGATAAATCATTCTGTTGTCGCTTATATAAATTGCATGTTGATGCTTGAATTGATGTTGAATAAGTATATCATTAAAAAAGGATAGAAAATAGGCTTCAGGAGCGAAAACATCACTTGTAAGTGATCAAAAATTACCTTTTCCTAGCTATTAGAAAGAGAAAATTACACCAAAGGTTAGGAGAATTTCAGGCACATGTGACTCATATGCGCCCAACTGCTGACGTCTTTTAGAGGCGGCGGATGCCTGGTGCTTGTGACTCGCATGCCAAACAAATGTCGCGCACAGGTGAGGACGCTTGTCTGATGCGTGAAAAACACTTGCATAAGGCAGTGAGCACGTCTGTGCGTAAGGCGTATATGTCACATGCGCTCTAAATGTGGGAGGGCGTCTATGTACATATGGGGTGTGCAACACATGCACCTAATGCATCCAAAGGCACGTCAGGAGAACGCAAATGCCCTTTAGCTAAGACTAAAGTTAGCGCGCTACAGGAAAAAAAAAAGGAAAATTCTAAATTTTCAGAATTCATAAAATGGTCCCTCAAAATATTGTGGGTTAGTTTAAGCGTCCTTTGACTTTATAAATTAAGTTTTTATTTTTTTGGTATTTATTTTGTTGGTAATAAATAAGGTTTAGCTTTATAAAAATTGAATAAAGATTATTAAAGCCATTTTTTAGTGAAATTTCATGCTTTGGACTTGAAGTAAAAGAGATACATATGGTTTTGGTATCTCATATGGTGTATTTATTGTTTAGTATCACATGATTGTCTCTCTAATTGAGGTTTTTCCTTATAATGAATTCTTTTTTTATACAATGGAAAATAAACAAAGATAAATTCTTAAATAAAGTGTATTGATAATGTTTTTAGCACTAATATGTGATAATGAGATTGTAGTTTGCATTTATTGATGGTACATTGTCACATATTATATGCCCAAAAAGAATGTGAGGATGATATACAAATGTGTCCCTTATACTTGTGAATCCATTTGGGTACTAATGAGAATATAGTCACCACGGTGGCCTTTCAAGTTAGTATTTGAATTGTTCTGCTTGCATGTCTAGGGATATTTATGATTTTGTATTTAGTTATTCTACCCATAAGTGTTGACCTTATATGAGATTTATAGATAAGTATAAAGTAATAAGATGGAGGAAAGTCATCACTTAAGTGATCTATTCATGCACAGGTGGTAGTCATAAGAGTCATAAGAGTTAATGGTGTGTACTCGAATCATTTTTATATTGAGGTCTTATCTATTTGTATTATGTATTCAACCCATAGGTGTTTTATGATATCTGTACTGAGATACTCGACATAGATACTATTTTGTGACTTTTATTATTATTGTTATCTTACATTTGTGTTGATCATTATGTTATCAATTTTTTAGTCACTTTTTTTTGTAAACAACATCACTGTTACTATTGAAACCCTGACCGGTTTCAACTTTAATAAATAGAAGCAAGATGTAGAATTTGCTTTAGAGATGGCAAATATCAACACAACCATCGTCAGGGATAAGCCATTTGTACCTACAGCTCTCAACTTGAAGGTTGAGAAGGCAACATACGTAGCTTAGGAAAGGTCAAATAAGATGTGTTATTTGACCATAAAGAGATCTATTCCAGACCATCTGCTAATTGGACTTCCAAATATAACCATAATATGAGACTTCCTCAACAATGTCTCACAGAGATACAAGGTATCTTCTAATGCTGAGATAGGTACCTTAATAAAGGAATTGTCCTCTATGAGGTATACGAGAGAAGGGCGAGTGAAGGAGTACATTATTAGGATGGTCCATCTCTAGAGTAAGTTGAAGGCATTGAATATTCACATTCCTGATGCTTGCATTGTTCACCAGGCTCTGAATACACTTCCTCCAGAGTTAGGTATTCTAGTTACAACATATAATTCTCAGGATGAGGCTTCAGACATAAATGCTTTGATTACTTGATATGTTGATGAAAAGAAGAAGCTGAAAAATAAAGCTCTTACAACTTTATTAGAAACAAAAGGAAAGGAAAAGGTAAAGCCGCAGAGATTCAAAGGTAAACAATCCAAATTCTCTCCAAAAATGAATGTTGTCCAATCCAGTCCTTTGGATGTAAAGAATATGAGGTGTTTCTTCTACAAAAAGAAGGGACACAAGAAGTTAGATTGCCAAAACTAAAAAAATTGGAAAGAAAAGCAAAAACTATCAGGTAACTCCTTGGCTTGTATGAACCATAAGTCTAATCTTGCTATAGCCACCTCAAGTTCTTAATGGCTAAATTGTGGTGCCTCTAATCTTGTTGCCTTCATAATGCAAGAGTTTATACACAAAAGAAAGCTAAATAGAAAGGAGGAAAAACTAATGATGAGCAATAATAAAGAAGTTAATGTAATATTTGTAGGGGATGTATTTTTGGACCTTAATACAACATTTATTCTTGTTTTACATGACACACTTTATATATTGTCTTTTAGGAAGAATTTGATCTCTGTATCAGTTTCAGATAAAGAAAGTTATAGTTTTGTCATTGATAATTATGTTATGCAGATATCTTTTAATGCAAAACATATTGGTAATGCCTTTTTGTCATATGGTTTGTATAGAATGTGTCTTACGCCTCATAACATGTATGTTTCTTCATATATTGCTAAACAAGTTACTAGAAAGAGACCCCTAACAAAGGATTAGTCATACATGTTATGGCTTAAAAGGTTAGGTCATAAGTTGATTTTGATGATCAAGAAACATGTGTTGATTGTTGCAAGGGTAAGTTAACCAAAATATAGAAAAAAAAAGGTTCAACTCTTGCTTTTGGTTTATTGGACCTTATAAAGTTACCTTATGCAAATCAAGATACTTTCTAGCATTCATTAATGACTATTCCCATTATGGTTACGTGTTCTTGAGTAAAGAAAAGTCTAAAGTTCTTCTGAAGTTGAGAACCGATTGGGAAGCTCCATAAAGACTGTCAAATTTGACTATAGAGGTGAATATTATGGCAAACGTAGAGCTTCAGGATAAGAAAAAGGTTCACTTATTATAAATGTGGAATCATGTAGAATAGTGATTCAATTCAATATGTCAGGTAATCCTGAGTAAAATGGTATAGCCAAAAGGCGTAATCGCACCCTAAATGACATTTATACATATATTTTAGCTTTATTAGATTGATAACATTGTTCATAGATTCTTTAAGGCATATTCCTAAATGGGTTCACATTAGTCAGCATAAGATCTTAACTCTAAATCAAGCATAGTTAGGCTCTCATTTTTGTACTATTCAAATTCTATTATATTCATTTGTTAAAAGAAAGAAAGAAAATTATGTTCTTATAATTCTTTTTCATTATATTATATTGTATTCTTATTTTTAAAGTTTTAATAAAAGATCAAATTTCATTATAACTTTGTTTTACGGTTTGTCTATAAATTATGTTAAGGTTTTTCCCTTGTTCATTCTTTATTTTTTGTCATTCATACCAATTATTCATATGGTTGTGAAAATAAAAGAAAGAAAGAGGTATATGAATAGTGACCTTAAAAAATTGTCTTTAAATGCAGTTTGAAATACTTTTTAGCCTTTTTATGTTATTTGGTTTTCATATTTATTACTTAACTCATGAGTTATTTTCTCTTCTTAGCCAACTTTTGTTAGGTTTTTTTACTTTACAAGGATGAATTCTTAATTGATTTTTAGTTCTTTAAAGGACTTGTGCAAGAAGTAAAGTGTGGAAAAAGACAGAAAAAGTGTGAGAATATTAAGAAAAGCCACAAAGAAAGAGCAAAATACAAGTGGTTTGTCATCTTTGAGAGTTAAAACATAATAGAGAGCGTGAGAAATATTTTTTTAATAATTTTTCACGAAGCTTTCAAATATATCTACTGAAAGAGTTTCAACACTAAAGAAGGAGTGAGATAACACATACTTTATGCAAGCTATACAATACAACTTGAGGCAATCAATATAATGTTTATTAAGATAAATAACTTGTCAGTTAGGCAAACCCATTTATTTGGAAAATTGCAAAAGGGACAACAACCTCGAGTTCTTAATGAGAGGAGGACCACTAGACGTTATCCTCACTTTTAGTCTCTATTTTATTTTACAACAAGAATCAGATCAATTGGATCTCCACAGATCATGAATTTCTCATAAGACTGAACTATGTTCAGAAAATTTCCTAACTCAATTTGATTAAATCAATCTCTTTCAATTTAATCTCAAAAATTATAAATTTCCCATTATGATGTAGATAATTGTCTTAGGAATCCAACGCTTCAAAAATCAAATCAATCGGATGTCGGACGGAAAAGTTTTAAGCAAAAGACTGAGAGAGGGTCGAATTGGGAAAGAAATAACAAAAACAGGAGGAGTCAAAACGGCATATATATAACCGAAATTTTCAAAATTCATAACTCTTGCTCTCAAACTCCAAATTTGACAAATTTGCTATCAATAGAAAGCTCTAAGGAAGCTCTACAACTTTCATAAAGAACAGAAAAATCAATTTGACTTCTAAGGGAGTCAAAAATCCACTCAAAGTTTCAGTCCAATTTTTGTTACCCTAAACAGTAACACAACTTCGAAAATTTCCATCTTTCAGCTCCAAGGTCCAAAAATGTCATACTTTATATCAATAAAAAGATCAAAATGCAACCTACAACTTTCATGAAGGACGGAAAAGTTAATTTGGCCTCTAAGAGGGTCAAAAACTACTTCAAAGTTTATGTCCACTAATGATCATGCCAAACAGTAACAGAAACTTCTAAAAATCATAACTTCCTATTCCATAGTCCAAAAATTC
>JANZLX010000002.1:10054852-10070361 GCA_025531955.1 Erythroxylum orinocense | reverse complement strand
AAGACGGATATTCCTTGCTCATTATCAGACAATCACTTATTCACAAACCTTGTGTGGGGCGAATAGTTTTCATTTCCTATCTCATGGAAAACCCTTTTCGCTCCGCTTAGCCCTATCCATGGGTTTGCCTTGGTATCGTGTTCATACTGTCGTATTGCAACTCCCAATATAAGAGTAAAAATAGGTACAAGCATAAGTCCTTAAAAATAAGGAAATAATATAAGGTTTCTGTATAGAGGTCTGTCACAGGCAATATTAGGGAAACAAACATAACTCAAGCTCTAGTTACTATTTTATCAAGAAACTTTCACAGGGGTCAAGCTAAGACCTATATCTACAACTTTCAATCTTTCAGTTTGTTAAAATTCATGCTCTAAAGATATGTAAAATAGATCGAAATAGGAAGATGAAATTGAAACAAGAATTTCGACCTACGGCTCTAATTTTCCAGATTCAAGAACACTTCAATAACATCTATCTTACCATGAATTCTTCATCAGTTATACCTCAAATCCTAACTTAAATCATCCATATAACAATCCTTAACTTACGGTTTTCGTACATGCAAAAATAAAATAGAAATATACCTAAATTTATGTAGAATTTCCAGCACAATCAATCATTAAGATCATATGTAATTCATCCTAATTCATCGTCATCAATTCTTCATCATAACATGCTATAAACACTAATCATTTACTTACATGTTTAACTCCAATTCTAGTTCAAAATATCAAGCCAATCCAATACTGTAAGTAAGCAGAAACATCATACATTCAAGGTAAAACTTAGATGGATTTCGGCTAGGTTTAGTAAGGCAACTTCAAATTGATCTTATACATAACTTTGTGAAGCTAAAACATGGATTATTTATGCAACAATTAGGCATAACCATAGGTACGTTCCGGGAGGTGAAAGAAAAGAGTTTCGGCGGTGTGAGTGAGAGAAGAAAGAACAAGAAATGAGCTGAACCAAGTTTGCTCCTGCTGAATGTTACACCTAAGGTGTTAGGTGTCATCTAACGAAATGGCCACATGTCTAAAGGCATGTTCAACATGTATCAAGTATATATGCTGCCATTTGTCAACATTAAATCTAGGCCACATGTCATGCATTACAGCTGCCACTTGTCCATTAATCAACTATGTCATTTGTCATCAACTTACCAGCTTATTTGTCACACAATGATCTGCTAAATGTCGCTCAATTATAGGCTAAATCATCCAATTTTTTCATATATCAATTTCTCTTATCACATGACACTTTTCCTAGCCCAAATGTACATCTTAATCCCTCAATTTTTCCGTTATACCAATTAATTCCAAATTTACTACTTATGATCAATCAAACCAAAATACAAGGCATAAACATTTCACAATTCACATCATGAACATTTTAAACTTTTCATACCTCGAAACAAATCAATTGCGTGCATATGTTATCTTTGTAATGTGTACAAAATCATAATTTATGTGTGTGTATGTTAATGATATGCAATTAATTAATTCTAATAACAAGCTAAAGTTTTAATCCTCAATATGAAAACGGGTTATTACACATTACTAAGAAACTCCTTCGCTATGTCTGTGTCTGGAAGTCCACTTAGCAGATGGTCAGACATGGATCTCTTAATGGTCATAAGACATAATATGTTAGACTGATCTTAAGCTTTATAGGCTGCTTTATGAGCTCTAGAGCTCATAGATGTAGGTGGAGATGACCTATCCTGCCGTATGGCCACATCAACCTCAGCTATCTCCATAGCATTCAATACATCCTCTGTCCACTTCTTCGTATTGAAACCGATCAAGGTTTCAATGGTGACAATGATATTGTTAATCGAAAGGTGACTGCATAATAACATTGTTTAAATCAGCACATATGTAGTACAACAGCAATACTCAAAGCCATTAAAACAGTATCTTTACTAAGAATCCGATCACACTTATTATGAAACATCGTTAGGCTTAATACATAATATATGCAATTAGACCTCCACATAAAAGCAACCAGAGTACAAACCATCAACTGAATAGATCACTTGAGTAGCATCTTTCCTCTATCTTATGTCTTTATGCACATCTCAAAAAGTTATGTAAGGCCAACACCTTTGGGCAGAATAACCAATCATAAAACCAGAGATATCCCCCAACATGCAAGCAGAACAATTTAAAATATTAACTTGAATGACCACTTTGGTGATTACATCCTCATCAACACTCAAAAAGTCCACAAACACAAGAGATACATCTTTATGTCAGTCTCACATTCTTTAAGGACATATGGTATGTGACAATGCAACATCAATAAATGTGAAAACCCGAATGCACAATCTCATTATCACACACTCATGTTGAAAACAATCTTTGAAAACTTCATTTGAGACTTTCGTAAAGGAAAAATCTTAGTAGAGCGACTATATTGCATCACCAAACACTGAAATGACTGCCCGAGACACAAGAACTTGAAGTATCTCCCTCATATAATGTCCGAAGCATGAAAATTCATTTGAAATTGGATTTAGAACGCCTTAATTCCTTTTCTAGAGTTAAACTTTAATTTATTACTAATGTAATAAATCCAAGAAAATATAATAACTCACTTTCTAAATTTCTTGGATCCAAAACACCTCGGTGCACTCTTACAGGAAATCTGAAAAAAAATATAAATATTGTAAAAATTCTGCTAACGTTAGCCGCCACATCAATCGGCACGTTGGTGTGGCACAAAGGCGCTAGAGAAGCGTCTGGCGCGTGTTGCACAGATGCGGAGACACATCCACCAACGCTGGTGCATGTGACGTATGTGCCTGAAATGCGTGCGGTCACTGTTGTGCCACGTGTTGTACGTGCCAAACTAACCGCCCTTGGGGCAATACTGTGCACCGCGCCCAACGATCTCTGTTACCTTCGAACGTCTGGGTAATTTTCGATTGGGCTCGTTTTCAACCCGTTTCTCAAGGCTAAACACATGTATACTACTTTTATGTAATAAAAAGCAAGAAAAAAAATCAAGAAACAGAAGTTAACTTTTCGAAAACTTATAGAGAAAACACCGAAAAATCTTCGTTTTTAACCACCCAATCACGTCACCGCTTTGATACCACGTGTAA
The DNA here is from genome assembly GCA_025531955.1 of Erythroxylum orinocense. Classification (NCBI taxonomy): domain Eukaryota; kingdom Viridiplantae; phylum Streptophyta; class Magnoliopsida; order Malpighiales; family Erythroxylaceae; genus Erythroxylum; species Erythroxylum orinocense. Next base: position 10,067,249 of record JANZLX010000002.1, on the reverse strand, counting down.
CACATAACGAGACCTTAGTTACATATCTCGGATCGAACGTGAAAGGGCAATAAACGAAGAAATGTGAAAAATACCTGATTTCAGTTTCATAACTTCAAACGAGCTTTCTAAAACCGAAATGAGCATAAATCCTCCACCGTCTTCACGAGAATTGATCATTAGAATGTGATCAACGTCTTTCTACAGTTTTTTCAAAACGTAAGCTCTTAACGGGTAAAAGAATCCTTATGCTTACGAATGATAGGAGGAACTGCAGGAGACCTTAACCTTTATATATAACTTTCATATCGGACTTTCCTATCACAGGCTTGAGATGAGTTTGGTCTACACTGATCAGGATTTATTTTCTACTCGGACTTCGACCCATTGATTTAGATAATTTATTGGGTCATTTTATTATCTTTATCCGGATCAAATTACATAACTTAACTATTAAGTTATTTGGAAAACTAAAAAATGTAATTAAATGTTGTTCAGTTTTATGGAAAAATAAAAAATATCCAACAAACACCCTACTTTGTCAAAAGAATGACAAGCTTCGAGCTGAGAACATGACGATCGGACATGCTATAAGAAACCCAATTTGCTCCAACTGTTGTGGTCTGGCTATAATTGGTGATATTTCACTGGAAGAGCAGCATTTGAGAATAAAAAATGCTCGATTAAAAGATGAGCTAGACTGAGTTTGTGCTCATGCTGGCAAGTTTAGCTTCACCAATTGGGCCTCCATTGCCAAACTCTAGCATGGAAGTTGGAGTTGGCAGCAATGGTTTCGGTGGTTCAAGCAGCGTGTCTTCAACTTTGCCATCAGCTCCTGATTTTGGAGGTAGGATTTGAACTGCTTTGCCAGTGGTGACTCCAGCTAGGCCAATGACCACTGGTGTCATGAGGCTAGATAGATCATTAGAGAGATCTACGTTCTTGGAGCTTGCCTTGGCTGCCATGGATGAACTGGTTAAGATGGTTCAGACTAACGAGCCACTTTGGATCATAAACTTGGAGGGTGGTAGGGAGGTGTTGAACCATAAAGAGCACCTAGAACTTTCACTCCTTGCATTGGTATGAAAACTAATGGCTTTGTTACTAAGGCCACTAGAGAGACTGGTATGGTAATCATCAAAAGTTTAGCTCTTGTCGAAAATTTGATGAATTTTCGGTGAGCTGTTATATATCCTCCTTGAACACTTTAAATGGAAGTAGGATCACTCCCAAACGGTATAACCTCCTTAAGGATCCACTTATTTAGGTTCACTTTAATATGTTTTAAAAAAATTCACGTCAGTAACAAATAACTACATAGCATCTAATCAAAATTTCACCATTTTGAACATTTTCTAAACATCCCAGTTAAAACTCCAACTGAAATATAAGCGTAAACATTAAAGGCACATTGCTCTTTTGGCCTAAATTAAGGGATGGTTGAGTTAATAAAGTCAAAAAATTCTGTGTTCAATCTGTTCTACTTACACTCTTTCGATTGTGCATATCGTTCAGGGTTTGCTTATTGCAAAATACTGATTGACATAATTTACAGACTATTGCATCAATTCGAAGATTTACCCAATACGCATCTAAAAAATAACGGCTACGAGTTATTTCATTTTCAAGAGGGGGGGGGAGATTAAGAGAAAAATATAGCCGGCTCCAGGTTGCCGATGAGAACAAACACTAATCGAGAAATTTCCATTGATTTCCTGACAACGTAAACTAAGCAATTTAATGCCTTCCAAACAAATTGAAGGTAACACAAAATTATAGAATCGTGAAAAGAGAGAACGAGAAAAAGGTGGCCTCTTGGCAATGACTGGTATTCAATCACGAACACAGTTATTGAATCAACAATTCCTATGCTTTGGATTTAAGAATCAACGTGTACGTGGTTCACTGTCCAGATACCTCTTTGGATAAACAGCTCTTCACTTGGCACTAGCAAGCTGGGTGCGGAGGAGCTTGGCAGCGGCAACCATGTTCTGGAGAGCTGGCTTCACCTCACCATACTTTCGGGTCTTCAATCCACAGTCAGGGTTAACCCACAAGATGTTCTTCTCAAGAACTGCGAGCATCTTGTTAATTCTGTCAGCAATCTCCTCAACTGATGGTATTCTAGGAGAGTGAATGTCATAGACTCCTGGACCAATTCCGGCACCATACTTAACTCCCTCGCGGAAGACAGAGAGGAGCTTCTCATCAGAGCGAGAGTTTTCAATGGTAATCACATCAGCATCCATGTCAATTATTGAATGGATAATGTCATTGAAGTTGGAGTAGCACATGTGAGTGTGGATCTGTTATCAACAGAAATAAACCAAGTGAGTTGGAAAGATATTGTTCTGCAAGATTGCTGCTAGTGCAAGGGTTTTCAAAAGAAACCTGGGTAGCATCTTGAACACCACAGTTTGTGATCCGGAAGGAGTGAACTGCCCATTCCAAGTAGAAACCTTGTTCAGATTTCCGAAGAGGTAGCCCCTCTCTTAAAGCAGCCTCATCAATTTGAATGACATTGATACCAGCCTTCTCAAGATCCTCCACTTCATCCTTGATGGCCAAAGCTATTTGATAGCAGGTTTCAAATCTGTAAAATCAGAGTTGCGTAATATTAAAAACAATGTAATCAAATATGGTATTAAAACTACAAACTGTTCACTTCTCTTCCAGCCAATACCTGGGTTGGTCATTTCGGACAAAAGACCAGTTGAGGATAGTGACAGGGCCTGTAAGCATTCCCTTCATTGGGCGGGCAGTCATGCTCTGAGCAGCAGAAGACCAGAAAACAGTCATTGGCTTGGGGCGGCTCACATCACCGTAGATGATGGGTGGCTTCACACATCGAGATCCATAAGATTGCACCCACCCATTGACAGTGAAGACAAACCCTGACAATTGCTCCCCGAAGTATTCAACCATATCGTTCCTCTAAACATCATTTGAACAAAGTTCCAGATCAGAATGTCACTTAAACATCGTTTTGTGTAAAAGCACAGAAGCATCAACAAAATTCCTATCTGTTCCTTTTCTTACGCACCTCAGGCTCTCCATGAACAAGAACATCAATATCAAGCTCCTCTTGGAGTTTCACGACCTTGCTGATTTCCTCCTTGATGGCTTTAACATAATCATCCTCAGAGATCCTTGAGACAATAACGGAAATCATATCAATGATAAACCTCCTAATTTTGTGGCAAAAATTAATAACATTTCTTATCTTGACTAACTTGTTGGCCTTATATTCGCGGCGGACTCTCCTGAGTTCCAACGTTTGAGGGAAGGAACCAATTGTGGTTGTTGGGAGAATAGGAAGGTTAAGCTTCTTCTGTTGAGCATCTAGCCTAGCACAAACGTTGGTAGCACGGCGGTGGTCAGAACCCTTCAGAGCAGCAGCCTAGAAAAAGCAGCATCAAAAGTAATGGTAAGTACTAGGTACAAAGAATTAAAGCAAAGAAATCATCTGAATATGAAAGCCATAAAGAGAAATCACAGAAATACTTACAGCCTTTTGGACAGCCTCATTAGTCACCCTTGGGGAGGATTTTCTTGAAGCCTGCGCAGCAGCATTGGCAGAGAAGAAAGCCTGTTGAAACAGTAAAGTTAAACGTTTAGATTGCAGAAAAAAAAATTGCCAAGTATAGAAGAAGTGTTATGAGGCAAAAGTAACTATTAGTTTAGGTTCCCCAGCAAAGTCTCAAAATGAACAACCACCTAAGTCAGCAAAATATTTTTATTCACCTAATTATCAATCAAGATAGGGGCTCTATTAATTATGTGTATCCAATTCCAAGGGGCAGATTTAACACAAGGAAAATACCTCATCCTTCTGACCACCCAATGCCTTGGCCAACGCATTCACTTCAACAACTTTCTGGGCAGCAAATGCAAGCCAGGATTTGATCTCCTTGTCCAACTTGGTCTCATTGACAAGATCAACAGCAGTGTGAAGAAGTGAGCAAGAGGTGGAGACCACCAGTTTGTCTACATGGACAAAGCACCAACAACTCAAAAAGGCTATAAACATCTATTAACATGTGAGGTAAATGTAACAAAGGATAGAAATGGTACCTTTGCCAACGACACTCTCAATTGCTTGCAAGGTGTTTAGAGAAGCAGCAAGGTCATTAGCCCAGATGTTCCTTCCATCAACCACACCAGCAAAGAGATATTTATCCTTGGGGAAATCAGCCTTGATCAAGTCCAGTGTCTTAGTTCCACGAACCAAATCAAAGCCATATGCAGTTACACCCTTCAGAGAGGTAAGGGTCTTGTATGCTTCCGCAGGAATATCAGCAAAATAGGTCTCAATGAGAACATTCAAACCAGATAGAGTAGACTCTAGTTCAGAATAGGCAGCGGTAAATGCTTGCAATTTGTGAGAATCAAGATCCAATACAACTGTGGGTTCATCAAATTGAATCCAAGATGCACCAGCTGCTTTAAGCTCTGAGATAACTTCCCTAAAGGCAGTAATGAACATTATCAGATCTTTTAGGTTGTGAATAGCATAACTAGAAAATTCATCGGCTGACCCCGTAAACATTGATTTCTTACTTGTAGACTGGAAGAATTTTGTCAAGGAGGGAGAGAAGAGAGAAAGTCTTCTCAACGCCCTTAGCAGGCTTAGACAACAACAAATAGGAAACAGGGCCAATAAGGACTGGAATAGTGTCGACTCCAAGCTGCAACAAAGAGATGCAGACCTTAAAATCAATAAATGCATATAAAAGTTGACCCCAGAAATCAGGGAAATTTGCAGTCTCTAAACAATTATCAAAGGATTGTGCATGTTTACAGAGCTTATACAGAATTTACAAATGAAATGTAGCCGTGACCTTTTCAGCACTATATAAGTCAAAAGTAAAGCACCCACATATGAATTTCAAAAATAACATTTCATCTCACAAAACAGATAATTAAAGATTAGGAATATATATATATATATATAATAATGAAATAATGTGCCACCAATCTCTGCATCTCCAGATAATAACATAACAGGTGTTCATGTTAACGGCATCACAAATTGCAAAATTTACATTTATGACTAATTCAAGGTTACTAGGACATACCGCCTTGGCCTCCTTATATTCAGTCACTGCCTTGTGAGAAGCATAAGAGAATTTGACATCAGGTCCCAATTCGGGTACAATAAAGTGGCTGATCCATGAAAACACAACCAAAAGCATGAAAATCTTAGAAACTGATACACCAAATTGTAACTAAAATGCCTTAAATTCAAAAGCCAAGATATGCCATTGAGAGGTCACTTACTAGTTGGTATCGAACCACTTGGTCATTTCCATAGCAGGGACCGAGGCATTTCCTCTAGCCATCGAGAAATAAACGTCGAACCCAATCTCACCACCATTCCAGCCATATCTAGGTGGGACAGCACCCAACATTGCGGTGGTATCAAGCACCTGGTCATAGTAAGAGAAAGTGTTGCTGGGGATGTACTTGATCCCAGCATCAAACATTTGCTTCCAGATGGATGCCCTGAGATCAGCTGCCACCTTTTGCAAATCTTCAGCACTGCTCTTCTTATCCCAGAAAGATTCCAATGCAAATTTGAGCTCCCTCTTGGGGCCCATGCGAGGGTATCCAACGATATGAGATGACATTTTTCTGTTGCATTGTGACAAAACATCATTACAATTCAGTTTCCTAGATCTAGAAAGAAATAAAGCGAAAATACTGAAAAGCAAAAGCTTTAGAACTGCCCACACTGAAGGAGAGCACGAGGACTTGACAGTCAATCTATAACATGTAAGAAATCAGTGACATCTACAAATGATATCTTATGCAAGAAAATGTTTCTCATTTATTCTATTCAGAAGCGTTTTAAGTATTACGTTGGGATCACAAAAGCCGAATATTAATGCCAAAATCACAACTCAATTCACTACAGATGCTTAGTACCAACTTCAATTAACAGCAAGACATTACATTACACCTGGATTTAACTGCCCAAAAAGGAAAAGATCGATTAGGAGAGCTACTATAACTGGATCCATACTGTACTAGGTTCGACATACGTTGTAAGCCAAAAGAAAAAGTAACCATCCCAGATAAATTACTAAATCCAGTTCTGAAGAGATTAAATAAAGAAGACATAATGGCAAAACAGCAATATCCAAAAACCCAATAACAGATCTAACATCTGAGAATATGAGAAGATGTAGACGGTAAATGAATCGAAAAATATTTTAAGAACCAACATGTGGTTAATGAATGGCTAAGAATGCTTAACAAATCAACATACACAACGATATGGAACACTTGTGAATTACATAAAGATAGCCGTCGCTTTCGATTTTAGCCTTGAGGAAAGTAAGATCTCATTAATCACAATGGTCTAAGATCTATATGTACTAGATTTACGTATATAATAACCAAATCAATAAGAAGACAACAGTAATACATACGGAATAGTGAAGCCATATTACTATCTGTACTAGAAAATACCAATCGATGCTTGGACAGTGCACCACAGGAGAGCAAGAACAATAAGGAAAAAATTAACACATCCAAAACCGGATCTATGAGAATAAGCAGAGATCCAGCACGAAATCTGTAAGACAAAAAACGTAAACAACCAGGATCTGCCACTCAAACAGCCAAACCGATCGTAACCAATATCTCAAAAACAGTTGAAGTCCAAACAACCGCTTTTCACGTTTCACTAGAAACCAACACCAACCTCTAAAAAACAGTTGAAGTCCAAAGGGGCAACTAACCAATCACTTAAAAAACAGAAGTTCAATTTCCAAAGTTAAAGCACACGAAATGCAGTAGATGCTTCTCTTCACACCACGAGTAGAAGTGGATGCACTGAACAGATCCAGTAACAGAGAAACTAAACTTAAAGCAAAACTCAAAGGACATCGAAACAGAAAACACGATCTAAAAGGATGGAGACAAGAACAGTTAGAAATGAAACAAGAGCGGGGCTTAAAACAGAGGGACAAAATGAGTGGATGAATGGGAGTCCAATGGAAGGAAGGAACCGAAGCGTACCTTTCGGAATGGAACCGAAGATCAAGTGAGACTGGTTCCTGTTAAAGAAGAGCTTGATTGAGAGATAGAGGGAGGGAGGAGCACGAGTAAAAATGATGGAGCGTAGTGTTATTTATAGAAGGTGTTACGGTCGCCCCGTCGGTAGATCTGAGATGCGATTGCTCTTTGTACTTTTTTTTCTGCAGATATTATGTAGAGAATTATTTCTTTTACGTGGTTGGTTGGAAATTATTGGGTCCCACAAGTTGTGGTTGGTTTTGGGAATTTGTGGAAAATATTTTATTGGTATGTGAATGTCTGACTTTCGGCCTAACCCCTAAGCGATTAGTTGTTATTTCCATGCACCTTAAAAAATTAGCATTTGATATTTAATATTTTAATTAACACAGTTTCAATTAGATTAATTCAGTTAATGAATTTAGCATATAATTGGGAGAAATATTACAATTTAAAAGGTTAGAGAATAGAAAGGAAAATTATTTGTTTAATAAAATATACTTATTATTTCCTCTTTTTACATATAATATTACGGCCAAGAGTAATACTAATACGACGTGGGGATGCATAATAATTTAACACCAACCTCGTTGTAGCGGTAAACTACTGACGTTAATAATTACCTATATAATAATAATAATATCTGCAAGCGAGAAAGTTGGTGGCTGGGGTTGGTGGAGGATTTGTGGCGATGGCACTACTTTTATGTTTATTGTCTTATATTACCTAGAATATCCCTGCATTTACTTGAAAACAAAAAATGAGCCAACAATTGAGATTTGAGTGAGCAGGTGTAGTGGTCCCATGCCAATGCTTTACTCTTCGAACACGTGAGGAAAAGTTTACTGAGCTTTGGATGATGAGAAGTAGCAACCTAGTTTGAATGTTTTTGCAACTGGGTAAATTTTATTATACAATAAAAAATTAATTCCACTGATACTTATTTTGGAGGGTAAATTTTATTATAAATATTTGCAATATCAAGTAACAAGTACAAGTACCCGTCTTATGTTGGTGGTCATTGATCATCGATGTTCATATATACTTCCTATTTTTTTATTTTTTTCACATTAATCAACCAGTAGAGAATCGACAAAATAATATAGAGGAAGCAACTAAACCCAAAGTCAATAGGTTTTACCCCATCCACTTAGACTTAGACCTCCTCAGAATTACAAGAAAAAGAAACATTAAAAAAAATAACAGAAGAAATATTACATGGCAACAAGTGTCAAGTAAAGCGATCTGCATATAATAAAGATACCTTTGCTAAAGAATGTGTGGCTCTATTAGCATTTCGAGAAGCCACTGGAAGGACAGATATTGGAAATGAGTCTTCAACTTCTAGCAATTAGCAAACACTAAACCAACCTCAAAAAAATTAGAAGAACCATAATTAATCCCACTGATTACCTCTAAACGATCTGATTCTAAAATAACATTATCTAAATTAAGGCTTTTGATCCAGGCTAAAGCTTCTCTAATAGAAATTGCTTCTGCTAAAGTGACATTAGAGCAAAAGGAACTATGCCTCGAAAAACTCAAGATAAAGTTACCATGGTGGTCCTGAATAATAGCCCTAAAACCTGACTTGTTTCCTTTTTTAACAAATGAAGCATTAACATTGCATTTGACCCAACCATTCAAAGGTTTCTTCCAACATAGAGTACGACTTAGCCTGTTAGAAACAACCTGCACTTGAGCAAACGTAGTTTTCGCTTCTTTCCAGTCTCCAAGATAGTCATCCGTAAATGCAACAATAGTATTCAGCGGAGTATCTTTTTGTTTCCAGGAAAAGAGATTCCGATAAATCCAAAGACTCCAGCAGATAGTGAGGGCTCTATCTCTAAGATCCAAATTATTGCCACACAACCAAGAGATAATACAATCCTTAATAACAGCACCAAATAAAACAATATTTGAAGACATCCATGTGTTTCTAGCATGAGGGCAAGTAAGCAAACACATGATCCATCGTCTCCATTACTCCACAACGTGAACAAGAAGGATCCAGAGTAACACCAGCGTCAGGATGCATTGCTTACAAGGAACAAAGTCATGCTCCAAGTAAACTCTTTAATCTTTGGCGGGAGATGAGCACCCCAAATAACATTCCACAGGCCCTCCATAATATGAGCTTGAATATCCGAAAAATGACAAATAGCAACTCTGTATCTAGACTTCGCACTATAAATCTCATTTTTGGAGTATCCTTCGGTGTAAAAGGTGAAATGGGAATTTAGAACACCTGTGGAGCCTCATGAGGAGCTAGGATGCCAGTAACCAAAGAATGATCCCAAATTGAATTACTATCATCAATCAACTCATTAACTTTCATCTTAGTCATACAATGCAAAGGATTCGAAAGAACAAAAAATTAGAATCATTGATCACCAAGGATCTTTGAACACAGAGATAGAAGCACCATCAACCACATGCCATCTAACACCCTTACCTAAAAGAGTTTTAGCTGAACAAATACTTTTCCAAATAAGGCTAGGATTTCTTCCTTCCTTTGCATTAAGAAAATCATAGTTCGAAAAATACATGGCTTTAAAAATCTGGCTCAATAATGAATCTAGGTATATTAAAAAGCTGTAGTTGTTATCTATCTATCATGTACGAAACTAAAGGCTCTGCTACTGAATTTTAAAGAGATGAAGTTAGAGTGATAAAGTTTACAGAAACAGGGGAGAACAGAGTGTATATTTTTCAAAGGCTCAACAACTGGTTGAGGCTTCTACTGATTTTATTGATATTGAAAAGTAATGTGTATACAACTTCTGTAAAACCACGATACTTATAGCAACTTATTAACCGTCATCTAACAACTGACTCAACTAACTTTTCTTGATTTCTTTAAAACGATTCTTTATGTCTTTGCATGGCTTGCCCTTTACGTCTGGATTTCTGAGACACTGTTACTACAATCTCCTCCTTGGATCAGAAATTCAGCTTCTGAACTCCCACTAAACTCCTCAACTGTTCAAATCGAGAGACATGAAAACCTTTTGTAAACAGATCCGCGACCTGTTCTTCTAAAATTAAGCACTTTCATGTGCTTGACTCTTTCATCTCTCTGGTACTCTTCCTTCAAGAAGTCCCAGATTTTCTTTGCCGAATTCATCTTCATGATTCTTGTAAAAATGGAGGGAGTTAATGCCTGATACAAACACGATCGGGTTCGAGCTTTCTTGGTGATCCTCTCCCTCAACCTCCTCAACTGAGGTATGGTCGCATCCTCTGTCGGCACATCAACAACATAATCGTCTTCAACAGGTTCCCATAAATCCTATCCTTGCATATATTCTTCCATTTTGATTGCCCAGATTACGTATCCTTCACCATTAAATATTGGAGGTTGTAAGCCCTGAGGTAAGTTCTTAGCCATCTCCGATGAACTTCTCTAAATCACAGCACTCCAATGACAATCACCAACGTCGGATTTTTAAGAAAGCTTCTCACTCAATCACACACTCACAGGTCCCTCAAGAAATAAAGCTCTGATACCATTTGTTGTTGTTATCTATCGATCATGTACGAAACTAAAGGCTAAGCTACTGAAATTTTAGAGAGATGAAGTTAGAGTGAGAAAGTAAACGAAAATAGGGGTGAACAGAGGAGTTTATTTTTCAAAGGCTCAACAACTGGTTGAGGCTTCTATTGATTTTATTGATATTGAAAAGTAATGTGTATTTTACATCTGTGAACTAGTATGTATTTATAGCCATTCAATCTTGCTAGCTGACGTTAACTATCGAAACTTGCAACTCTTGAATTCTTGAAAACTTCTTCTTTATGTCTTTGCATGGCTTGCCCTTTACGTCTGGATTTCTGAGACACTGCTACTACAATCCTCAATGCTATTTTCTAGATGGCCAAAGAGAATGTTACTTTTCATCATATAAAAGCAAGACGCCTGTGTGCTTTTATTGGGTGTTTTCTCTGTTCTCCTCATTTTTGTGGGGAAACGGATTTAGGATTAGATTCATTATAGTATATGTGAAAACGTTTACTCAAAACAAAGGTATCCATCAGGGGCTGAAACACGTTAAAGTTTCTGCTGCTTTGTCCAATTCAACCCTTAAAAAAGATAAGGACATGTAGATATAGTGTATGTAACAGAGTTGATGTAAACCGAGCAGAGCACCCTTTAAGATAAAAGCTAACATCAAAAGTAAGTAGAGTGAAAGAGAAAGGCAATACTGATGTAAGGTATGATCTTTGGATATAAATCGATCTTTGTATAATGAGAAAAAAAGTGAGCGAAGAAAACAAAGAAGACTGTAAAAGAAAGTCGTGATCTTTAAACCATATGAATTGTCTCCTTTAAGCCATCCCTTATAAGTAGTAGGGCCTCCTCATCTGTCTTCTCTTAGTAAAGCCTTTCTCTTTGGTCATGCAACCATCTCCAACTGCAATAAGTTCCCATTTCTCTTTTAGTAGTTTTTCTCATTGATTGTAATGATTTTACATTTAATAAAAGATTTAAATTTCCTTTCAACATATATCTAATACAAAGATATTTGAAATACTATTTATCTTATATAAATTCATTGATGTTTATTCATCAAACTTCACTAAATTAGTTCTGATATAAACTTAGGCTTAATATTAATAAAATACTTCAAATTAGTTCTCTCTCTCTATCCTCCGGTCACCTTTTCTTTTTTTCCTTAGTTTTTTTCTCTTAATCAAATCTTTCTTTGACATTCCATTTTTGGCTAATGGTAATAGGCGGGATCTTTCTGATTTATGAACCAATTTTGATTTCATTCTACTTTGAGAAAGGAGACCATGGTTGCTCCTAGTTTGCCAACATCTTCCTCCAATGCTGTAGTAGGTTTGGCCTTCCCCAAGTGCAAGGTCTGCTGACCTCTACTCTGGGAACTCAATTCTTATCAGTTGGTAACCTTTCCTCCTCTACTTTAGTTTCTTTTGCCTTCCCTTCCTCTTGACTTGGCCTTCTTCCTACTCCTAAAACTCACCCCAAGATGATTTCCTCTTCTCTCTCCTTAACTAGTTTGCTCACTATTATGCTATGAGAACCAATTTTGGTTAACCCTTTTTTTAATACTTAGGTTGGAAACTCTTCTTTAGTTGTTGTCAACAAATTGACTTGGCGTCAAGTTATTGGAGATTCATTTACTTTTCAACATATTAAAAGACATCCTTCCCTCATCTGGTACTAGTTTAATTTCCTCCAATGGAAGTACTTTTAAGCTGGAGCTACAAAATGACCAATCTCTTTATTGAGTTTCTTTGTGGATAAAAGGCCTTTTTTCTCTCAAGTTCATTTGTGGGAGACCTCAACATGAAAAAAAGATGGGGCTTGAGAGTAGCTTGATAAACGAGGAGGATGTTTTTATTTTAAAATCTTTGAAGTTGGTTCTTG
>JANZLX010000002.1:10038374-10050136 GCA_025531955.1 Erythroxylum orinocense | reverse complement strand
AAAATAGGAAGATCCTCAACAAAAAATTGGAGTGATATATTAGTTAGGGACTTAAACTCTTTGATTGATGGACTTACGTCTTTTGATTTAACCATTTTTTTCATGTTTCAAGGGATCTTTTAATTTAACTAAGTTTTTATGCTCCGAGTGATCATTAACACCATCATTCAAAGTTTCATTACTTATATTCAAATCACTAACATTATGGTAAAAAAAAATGATACTAACCCTAAAATTTATAGTCTAAAGTCTGAAATTTCTTTTGGTTATGAAGCTTATACTCAAGAAAGGAATACATTAAGTCTTTATGGAAAACAACATATGTTACTATGAAAATACGTGAGTTAGAGGATGATAACATGTATATCCCTTTTGATTTATAAGCATATATTGGAAAACACAATGCAAGGATTTTGGAGTTAACTTGTTATGTTGATGTTTATAGATATGTATAAATACTACACATCTAAAGACGCAAGGAGATAAATTGGTACAAGTGGAGCAGTTACATCCTTATTAAGAGCTTGGAGTGGTGTGAAAACCAACAAAGCTTGAGGGAGTTTGTTTTATTAAATGTCCTATAAAGGAAAGAGCTTCTTCCTAACAAGATAATGATATATAACTTGAAACAATAAGGCAAGAAAAACTTCCAATAAATGCCAATTTCTCTTGCAACCACCTATTTTATTGGGGTGTATCAATACATATAGTATGATTAATAATTCCATATGCTTCCAAATAATGCTTCAATTCAGAATTATGATATTCTTCGCCATTATTGCTATAAAGAACTTGAACATGTGCATTGTAATGAGTTTTAATGAATTTTTGAAAATTTTAGAATAATAAATTCACTTTACTTTTATACTTTATTAACCATAACGGAGTCATCTTGGTACAGTCATCAAAAAAGGTAAAAAAATCAGGAAGATCTCCTAAGATTGGAATTTTAAGTAGACCTCATACATTAGAATAATCATAAATATTAAATAATTTTTGATTAAATTTGAAGGAAATGAATTTTGATTAAACTTAATGGAAATGAATTCCAATGACTTCTTTCCAGTTCATAAATAACAAGATAGAAATTAGAGACATCAATCTTTTCAAATAAACTAGAAAATAATTTTTTGAAACCCTTAAAAGATACATGTCTAGGTCATTAGTGTTGTAACCAGACTTTAGCTTGATTCTTTTCTATCTTAGAATCATCCATTACCAAAAATTAATGTAATTTGTAAAACTCGTTGATTGTAAGTACAATTAACACAAGTTTTGTAATGCTACAACCAATCATATGCTTTGTCTAAATGTCCTTAAAAAGACAAAAGTTAGGCCAAAAATTACAATGCAATATAATGTTATTGTTATTTAAGAAATAAATGAGACATTATAATCTAAAGATGGACAACCAAGGCATAATCCAAATTCAAGGTATTAATGAGAGTTAAAGATCCTTCTAAGGTAATTGAAGCCTTATTACCATTGGTAGTAAAAATAATTTCTATAAGGATTGTTTAAGTTTTGAAACTTGTCTAAAATCAAATGTTATATAGTTTATACACCAAAATCAATTATCCATGCATTATTACAGCATATGTGTAAAAAAATTAAGTGTCTTACCACCATTGTCTGTAGTTGCTACCAATGTTGAAGTTACCTCAATACCATTGTATTTTTTGTTTGTTTCACTACCAGCTCTTAGATACCCTACAAGTTCATAACAATAATTTTTTTTTATGACTTGACTGATCATTATGTTGATTTTCTTAACATTATATGTTGTCTTTAATTTGTGTTGAGTTATCATAGTTAGGACTTCATAATTTTTAGACTCCCCTTTTAATATTTCACAACGTACTGCCTCTCGTTGAATCTAGGCATATCATTATACTAGACTTAGAATCAAGTCCTTACATAGAATCTCTCAATAAACATGTTCAAAATAATAATCCAATATAGTGACATCATCGGTATCATTCACAATAATTTTATGCTGATGTTTCAATTCTTGAAAAACTTTTGTCAAACTATCTGTAGAAAAAAAATTCTATTTTATTTTGTAATAACCATTTTTTGGTTTACGGTGAAAAGTTGTAACTTATCACTTCCATCTTAAACAGCTTTGGATAGTGATCTTTAATTTTTACAAACAATGGGTAAGCATAAGTATCACTTCATGATCTTTATATCCATACTCATTCCACTTTTTTACTTCTTGATTTTTAATATACTACTTCTCCTGTCTATTATCTCATTATGTAGGTGGTTTTGTTTTTACTATGAATATAAAAGAGTTTCTCTTCAGCAATATGTATCTTCATTAATTATGACTAAACACCACAATTTAATTAAGAATAAAATATGCATTAAAAATACCTTTGAACTGACTAAAAGTATGAAGTAATTTTGATTTAGACGATTTAATTAAATTTCACTTATTTTTTAAAACTATTTATGCTTGCCAAAGAGGAATAGGGGCAACAGTGGGATTATGGTGGGATTAGCATCGGAATTAGCCACGACTTTTCCATATTAAACCATATACACACCATGCTCATTACGTTAGAGAGAAACTTGCTTAAACCTTCGTTCACCTTAACACTCTCATGCTGCGCCAAGCTCCATGCTAGTGCGCCAAGCTCCATGCCCTAACACTACCCTAGACTCTACACTTAACACTACTTGCTTAAAGTGAAAACACTTGTTATTTCTAGATTGAGGAAAAAAAGAATTTAATGCTCTCACCGCTCAAAGGCTCTAATACCAACTTAAAATTCATAAGAGAATACTCTATTTGAAGAGAATAAAGATTTAAAAGGAATTTGAAATTTTGAAGAATTCTGTGTGTTTTTCTTTGATGATTCAGCTCAATGGCTTTTAGCCATATTTATATAAGGGGCATATTAAATGGCCGTTAATTACAAGGATAGGTTACATGAGAGTTTATAACGTAAAACATGTGAGGCTAATTACAAGAGCTAAAATCAAGGATATAACGTTAAGTATAAAATTTAGGATGTATTTTATATGTTATTATCCCTCCGTAAGCTCCTTCGTGCAGTAATAATGAGCTTTTCCTGAGGTTTGTGAAAAGTCAATGAAGACAGTGTCTTAGTTATGATATCAATGTTTTAGTCAACAGAAGGAATATGTTTGATGTAGAGAGCCTTTTTTGCTACTAGATTATGAACAAAATGTATGTCAATTTCTATGTGTTTTGTTTTGGCATAAGAGATATGATCAGCAGCAACGAAGGTGGCACCAAGATTATCACACCATAGGGTGGGGTGTAAATCAGATAAACGAATCTCACCAAATAGTGAGTTAATCCAACAAAATTTGGTAGCAGCTAGTGCAACACTATGATATTCAGCTCCGGTACTAAAGGGAGCAATTATTGGCTGCTTTTTGGCACTTCAAAAGATGAGGTTAGATCCAAGAAAGATACAGTATCTAGCTGTTGAGTGACAGTCATCAGGACAGCCATCCCAATCAACATTTGAGTAAGTAGTGAGGTTAAGGGTAGTGGCCTTAATGAGATGTAGTCCATAAGATGATGTGGCCAGCAAGTAGTCCATAAGATGATGTGGCCCGTTTAATTGCAATCTAGTGGGCAACAATAGGATAATGTAAGAATTGAGACACTTTGTTGACAGTAATTTGGATATCAGGGCGAGTGAGGCAAAGGTATTGAAGTGCTCATACTGTACTTTTATATTCAATGGGATTAAGGAGAGGCGTACAATGGTTTTTAGAGAGGGGTTAAGTGAGTGTGATAGGTGTTAAATAAATGCTCTAAAGGCAATCATCATTAGCACTTATTGTACAAATCTTTATGATTGATAAAAAGAAATTTATGTTAATTTGATGTTCATGTTCCTTATGAATTGATAATGATTTTAAATTGAATTAATGAAGTTCTTGATAAATTACATAACATGAAGGAAATCATGATGAGATCATGATAATGAGATTCCTATCACGTGTAATTATATTAGTATCTAAATTATCTCTAGTCATAGGATTAATGAGACATAACATTATTCATTCGGATAAACTAACACATGTTTTACTCTTTAATTGAATCAAGCAGTGGATCTCATAAGATGTAAGTATGAGTTATTTAGAGTTAACATGTGGATGCTTACTAAGACTATTATGTACATTGGCCGACCTATAATGAGACAATTATATGGATAATCTATTCTAGAGTAAATGATTATCTTATTATAGGAATGGTGCAAATATTCTTAGACTTGACGTGCTTAAGGATATCTTAGATATTGATCTTGTACTTTGACTCCATTCCTCCTTGTCTCTCAGAGGTTACTCATAGGATGATGATTAGGTACAACTTAAGGTATTCGAAGGTAATTGAGTAGCCAATAAAGGATTCACCACTCCTGATAGAAGGAGATGATACCCACGACCTCTTGTTGGGGTCATTACATGAGAATCTCTAGCCAAAGTAGAAATGTCATGAAGATAGTCTTCAATGACATATCTAATTGAGTAATGAGCCTTGGGGATAAGAACTAACATCACTTAGGTTAGATGTAACGTAGTCAGTCTAGTAGGAGTTAGCATTTTAACCATGCTCTAAACCAAGTGGGGGTATAGATGGTAAAAGGAAGAATTGCACGGGAACATTGTATATGGAAGGGTTCGTAGTCAAACCGCAGACTTTCTAATCAATTGGGGGTCATGATGTGTTGTTAGATACCACTCATGAATTGCTTGAATTAAGTGTTAATTCAAGTGACCAACATAACCAGAAACCTAATGGGTCACACGTATTGGAGATGCTAAGAATGAGTAAAATGGGTTTGGATAGTGATCCAAGATATGAGAGAATATTTCAAGTTTGTATCGCAATATGATCGTGGTAAGAAACGTTGCAAAGAAATGAAAGAAAGCAAGTGTTGCATGGCTGCCAACATGGAATGTTTCCAGATTTTCAACAAACGTTGCAAGCCAAATTAAGTGGCATTAATGGCCATTTAGTTCCCATTATTCCTCCATTCATGATGGGCGGTTGGAGGAAGCCAAAAGTTGGTAGAAACTCTCTCATTTTTATGTATATTATTGTCCAAAAAACTAGTGAGAATTGTGAAGAGTTCATCTTATACACACTTATTCTCTAAACTATTCTCTTATGAACATACATCAAAGCTAGCATTTTGTGTGTGTTTTAACCATTCTTCCTAAGAGCTTTCAGGCTTTGTTCTTCGTGTGGATATCATTAGGAACGTCCTCCTTTGAGGTTTCAGGCTTTGCTCTTCATGTGGATATCATTAGAGACATCCTCCTTTGGTCATTGTGGTTTATGACAACCCAAAGAGGTGAAGACAACGAAGGACGAAGGAGTTAGTAAAGTATACATCTTAAGTTCATTTTTTACTATATCTAATGGCACATGTATGATTCTATATTTTCTGGGTTTCGTTTTTTTCTACTGCATATTTTCTGATATGTGATGCATAATTAAAGCCTTACAATAGGTGTGGGCACAAATTTGGAGGAATCAAAATTAGTGTGGCCGAGAAGGTCATGAGTGTATTTTGTTTGGGTTAGAAGAAGGCCAATAGGTGTGGGTTTTGCTTCAGTACCAAGGAAGCAATGAAGTTGGCCAAGGTCTATAATGGTGAAAGTGTTATGAAGATCGTCAAGAAGAGCTTGGATAAAGGAACGTGAATAGCCTGTCACCAAGTTATCATTCACGTAGACCAAACACAGGTGGTATGGGAGGAAGACGAATATATGAAGAGGGAGCTATCTGATTTGGAAGAGATAAAACCTAAGCTACTAAATTTATGACTCAACCTATGAAACCATGCTCTAGGAGCCTGTTTGAGACCATAAAGAACTCTATGAAGATGACACACATGATGAGGATGGTGAGGGTCAATAAAACCAAGAGGTTGACACATGTAGATAGGTTGTTGGAGGATCTAGTGAATAAATGCATTATTTACATCAAGTTGATGAATTTGCCAAATTTTGGATAGAGTAAGAACGATGCAGACAGTGGTGGGTTAACAACAGGACTAAAGTATAATCAATTTCAGGTGACTGATGATAATTTTTAGCAATAAGAAAAGCCTTGTAGTGATCAAGAGTACCATCATATTTACGTTTAGTGTGAAAAATCCATTTGAACACAATAATATTAGCATTAGGTGGAGAAGGAACAAGAGACCAAGTTTGATTGTGTTGAAGAGCAGTGAACTCATCAATCATGGCTTGTTGCTAAAGTGGGAATTTGTTGGCTTGGGTGAAGGAAGTGGAACCAGGGGGATAGGAGAGGTTAGCGGTGTAGGAAACATAATCGGGAAGTAGACAAGGAGTATGAGTATTATCATTGGAGCGAGTGATCATATGGTATGAGTGTTATCATTGGAGCAAGTGATCATATGGTGGGAAGGAGGTCGATTGGAATGGGGAAGGTTTGGTTGAGGGTTAGAGGACTTGGAAACTAGAGTGGGATGTGCAGGAGTTTCAGGAGATGGGAGGTTAATAGGAAGATGTGTTTGAATTTTTGTGGATGAGGAAGATGTGGAAGTAGGAGGAGAGGTTTTAAAGGATGCATGAAGGAAGTTTGTTTCAAGAAAGTGAACATGGCGAAACATTTAAACTTTTGAAGTATGAGGGTCAAAGTATTGATTTCCTTTATATTGAAACGAAAATCCAAGCAAAATACAAGGGGTGGTTTTGCGGAAAAGTTTATCAATGCGGATAGAACCAAGGAAAGGAAAACATGTGCATCCAAAGACTCGAAGGTGGGAATAATTTGGTTTTGTGAGATAGAGGAATTCATGAGGGGATTTGGGTTTAAGGTTAGGAGAAGGTAAGAGATTAATTAGGAAAACAACAGTGGAGAAAGCTTCAAACCAAAATGAATTGGGAAGATGGGCATGAAGAAGTAGGATGATACTGGTTTCAGTGATGTGTTGAATTTTGCGTTCAGCAATATCATTTTATTGAGGTGTGTAGGGGTAAGAAATTCGGTAGGTAATGCCATGAGAGGTTACAAAGGTAGCGAAGGATCCTTGAGTGAGTTCATGTGCGCCATCACATTGGAATGTTTTAATGGTTATGGAGAAGAGGTTTTCAATTGTGGTTTTAAATTAGTGAAACAATCAATAACTTTAGATTTGTGAATGAGTGGGAAGATCCAGGTAAACCGATTAAAATCATCAATAAAAATTATAAAATAACGATAACCAGAGAGTGAAGGAGAAGGAGATGGACCCCAAATATTATAGTGAATGAGTTCTAAAACTAATTTTGAAACACAAGAAGATAATGAAAAGGGTATTCTAGTACTTTTCTTTTAAAGACAGTAAATACAAAACTTTATTACATGAGAACTAGTAGGTAGATTACTAGACATATTGGAAAAGGGAGACTGACACGAATGACTAAGGCGTTGGTGCCATAAATCGGACAAGTTGAGGCATGCAGAGAATGCGACAAGATTAGTGAAGCATGGGGGGATCTTGAGTGGATAGAGATCATTGTGGATTTTTCCCGCGAGAAGCGATATATTGGCATTGAAGTCCTTCACAACATAACCAAAGTGGTTAAATTAAAAAGGGCAAGAATTATCTTTCACAAATTTTGCAACAGATAAAAGGTTGGTAGTTAGTTGTCATACAATTAAGATACTTTTAAAGGTGAGTGGGCAGGTGGGTGCGTGTATTGATAGTGTACCAGTGGAAGAAATGGGAAGAGTATTACCATTAGCAACAAGCACACGGTTATCACCATTATACAACATCACAGATTCTACAAGTTGAGGATCATGAGTCATAAGGGCAGATGCACGAGTGTTAGGTAACCATTCAGATATAGTGGTAGAGGTAAGATGAGGCATATCAAGTTGAGATTGAAGATTCATGATAGAGGAAGTAGTTTGAAGAGAGTTAGCATGAGTGGGAGGTGTGAGTTGATTATTTTTGGAAGGAGCATATCGAAAGTGACAAGTTGTAGCAATATGGTTGTATTTTTTTTTCAAATTTGGCATTTGGGAGGGGGTCTATTGTAAATCGGCCTAAAGAATTGTGTTGGGTAAGAGGGTGGAGTGAGTTTGGTCTGAATGAGGAGTGTAGGTTAAATGAGGTTGTATATAATTGGGTTAGGCCTGCTGATGTTGCATAGATCCATTCCACTAAGTGTTGAAAAGGGCTTCATACCCAAATTGAGATGAAGTGTCTCTAGCTCCTTTATTCCAAGATTGACCACGACTATCACTATTACAACCATAGGGTTGGTTGGAGAAGAAAACGAGTAGCAAAGGTAGTAGCGGTAGAAGGTGTGGCTATAGAGTGGAAAGATGTGGGTATTTGTTCTTGACCAAGAAGTTTGGCTCAAAGATCAGCAAAAGTGGGCACGATTTGAAGGTAGTCCACAACAGTAATGAAAGCTTCATAATCAACGGAGAGGCCATTAAAGGTGAAGACAACTAGGACTTTGTCATCTACACGGCCTTTAATAATAGCTAGTTCTTTAGTAATTGTTAAGATTTGAGAAATATATTCAAAGATAGAGAGGTCTCATTAATGTATGGTATGAAGGAGGCTACAAGGAAATGATCGACGTGTAGTAGATTGTTGGAGAAAATGCTTCTCTAATGTACTCCAAAGTTTGAACGATGTCTTGCATCCAAGAGCTAGTGAGGCCAAAGAGGGGGATATGGTGTCCACAATACAACAATAGACAAGACAATCTTTTTGTTGCCATTCGAGAAATTGAGTTGAAGGTTCTTCGATGAAAGAGATTGGAGGTGGAATAGTTCCAATGACATATCCAAACAAGTTGCAAGTAAGTAAAATAGATTTAACTTGGTTTTTCCATATCAAATAGTTGCTTGAATCACGGGAAATGATGACAAATAATGTAATATTGTGAATTGGAATTGGTGTTGATGAACTACCAGACGTTCTTATTGATGAATTGGTAGTAGCCATTTTGTATTTTGGTATTTGTGAACTATGTGGTGTTGAATTGAGTAGTTGAAGCTATTCGACATGATAGTGTTGATGAAAAAATTTGAAAGAAAAATATTTTAAGGATGGGCTTTGATAGAATAAAGAGATGAAAGAAATTTAAAAAACTAAAAAAATATGTGTATTCAACTTAATGACTTTTAGTCATATTTATACAAGAATAGTATTAAATGATTGCTAATTACAAGGATAAGTTATATGAGAGTTTATAAGGTAAAACATGTGAGGCTAATTATAAGAGCTAAAATCAAGGACATAATGTTATGCATAAAATTTGGAGTTTGTTTTATGTGTTATTACTATTATGGCGTCTATTTTAAGTGGAATTATATATACATGAACATATATATGATGAGAATAAAAATTAATTAATTGATAATTTACAACTAATCCATTTTAACTCCTCCTTAATTTAGAAAATAGAAAATTTTCAATTACAAAAATTAACATGATTATTGTAAATAAAGCTTTAGTATAAATTGTTTATCATATTTTTAACTGAAATTTAGAAAAGTAAAAATATTAAACTCTTACAAAAGAAATAATTTAATTTTGAAATTTTATTTGAATAAATTGTCGACCACATTTTAATAATTTACTTAACATAAAACAGATATAATAATAAATCAGAACTTTGGTAATCAGAATACGTCTCGATGCAGATCACTGAATGGGAGGCACAGCGCTATCAGTGGTCCCATACTATACGACACGGTTTGAAGTGCGCACCTCTAAGTCACGCACATGTAAGCAATCAACACCAACATTCAAAGATGTACAACATTTGTCCCCAAATACTCCCACGCGCTGTCTTGTGGAGTGCGCCACGCCTTCCCAGAGTCAACAGAAGACCACGTGGGAGGATATCATGCTTGCAAATTGATCATACTAAACTTGAGATGTCCTTGTGCCAATTTGCAGGTCAACATAAAGCATTACCAACTTTGGTGAAAATATTGAATCAAACCCGATGACCTGGAAAACAGAAAGAGTTGGTAAGGACTACCTAAATCCACCAACCCAACTTTGGGCGTTCTGTTCAATTCCTTTCCTTGTCATTGAAGTTTCTCAAACCACCAACCACTGACTGCTACACATAACTACACTGCTCACTATTCTTTATTTTCATATCTCCAATTTGCCTATTAGATCAGAAAAAGAAGGATAAAATTGTATATTATTAAACCTTTTTTAAATCTGTATTTAGCGAAATTATTACCGAACTTTTTAAAGTCTGTATTTAAGGAAAATTTTATTGAATTGTTGCTTTTATTGTTGAATTTGGTATTAAAGTTGCTATTTTATGTATGAGTTGGATTTATGAAAGATACAAGTACAATTATGTTTGAGATTACGTGTTTTACTTTCCACTATCAAAGTCCCTTTGTCGGGTCATTTTCTCTGGTCACTCAACGGTTTTAAATAATGCACCAAAAATGAAGACCAATAGATATCTGGAGGCGAGCTCAGGTGGAGCTAGTCCATACGCCCGACCGACTTATCAAAGCGTTTAGTTTGACGATGATGAACCGAGAAAACAATGGACAAAATATCGTACAGAACCTTTCGCGTATTCTTCAATTTAACAATATCTTTTCCTGCTAAGCATGAACGTAAAAATTACTAACTTCGCTTAAAGTAGGTGCACAGTGTATGTTTTCTTGAATGGTTGAACTGATCCTGCCTTCCCACAAAGGAACCAAAAGAGTGTAATTTTGGTTGCAAACAAAACAATAATACACGAGGGTAGTTAATTAAGATATGAGTTCAATTTAGGAAAGATTTATGTTTGTTAGGTATGGACTTTGGAGTATGAGATTAATTATAATATTAATATTATATTTGACAAGTAGTTATTATGACAGACATTTTTATTCATCTACAGCTATTACCAGCTCACACCAACTTTTAATTCTTTTCTTGTTTTAATGCTTTGAACTCACTAAAATAACGAGTCAACTTTTTTCTTCTACTACGTCCATTGATCATCAGAAGTTGACATTTTAGGTTTCCTCTTACTTTCAGATCCAAAATTGGCATAAGAAAAAGAAACAACAAACAACAATTTAGGAAGACTACACATGGAATGGAATCTCTAACTTATCAATTACTAGCTAGGTTTTAACAGGATGCTTCTTTGATATTTGTATTATGAATGTTCTTATTTTATTTCGTATTAAGCGAAGGTGCGACTGAATTCTATCACTACGGTACAACAATATATTACACTAGAAAAGCTACGAATTTCCCTTCATCTTCATGCTTAAATCATCATTTCATCACCTAAGCGTCATTTGGAGGTTCTACGCTCAAAGACCTTTTGAGTGCTTGCTTAAAATGCATTATTCTCATCGATGAGCTGTAACTTTTGACTTTTATAGGAACAGAAGTAGGAAGGATGATTCTATATGGACATCAACACTCGAACGACCACATAATTGTTTTCTGTGATGCTGGGTGGAAACCGGGATCTAGCGCAGCGTTTGATTAGCGTATTTAACAGATAGGGATAGGACGAGACAGAATAAAACAAGATGGAACAAAACAATAATTGAAAACAATGAGATGTTTAGTTGCGGTGGACAGAACAGAAAAAATTATCTTCACTTTGAGGATAGAAATGTATTTAGTTGCAGTGGACAGAACAAAAAATAGTGTTAATGACAAAAATGCTCCTACAGTATAATATATTTGGAAGATGTAATTCATTGATTATTTTATAATTGTATCAATATTTATTTTACAATATTT
>JANZLX010000002.1:10013411-10033243 GCA_025531955.1 Erythroxylum orinocense | reverse complement strand
ATGAATATTAATTAATATTAATTAATAATATTATTACTTACTATTAATTAATATTATTTATAATATTACTAATTAAAAATAATAATAATTAATATTATTAATTAATATTAATAAATATTAGTAATAAATATTATTATTAATTAATTAATAATAATGAATAATAATAATTATTATTATTAATTAATATTATTAATAAATATTAATAAATATTATTATTGGTGTTAGGTTTGGAAAGATGAGAGGCTATTTTTGACATTTGTAATTTTTGTTCATAGGACAAGAATTTTCGTACCTCAGTTTTGAGAGGAACAAAAATTTATGTTTTTGTCCTTTGAAGAAGAAACGAAAATAAATGAAGACAGCAAGCAAACAGCACAAGGGACAGAACTTTTATGTCCTTGTCCTCCGTCTTCACTTCTGAAGACGCTAACCAAACGCTACGTAAGTGTGGAGACGGGTGTCCAATGAGTTAGTTGCATACTCACTACTATCCTTTGATACAACATTGTCCTGGTAAATATGTTGTAGAATTTTCCCGGTTCCGGCCGTTAGTTGACATCCGGCTGGATATTGAGGTCATTGGGATCTTGGTGATCCCTTATTGATACATCGGGAAGTCATACGAAAAAGGTTGACAGACATTACACATGTTTATGGAAGAAATTAAGTTTTTAAATTTTGGCTCATAAACAAAACATATTATACAATTAGGTCACATAATGAACATATGGTTTTCTACGAGACTACCGACTTCAATCCACATATCTTCAGTACCACTTATGACTTACCCCAATACAGTTGTCTTCAGTACCACTTACCCCAATTCTGTTGAAAAGAATTAATTTTAAGCGTTCTAAGGGGGACGAGGCCAAACTCGTATATCACAAATTCATGTTGCATTTGTAATGACTAAAGCACAGCCAATGGCACCGGCCGATCAAAGCTATTACGCATTGTTCTTGCTCTTGTCGGAGGCCTGTTCTTCGTCAACTTCTCCACGTCTTTACCTGGCAACTTGCCGGAGAAAGCAGCTCGCAAAGTCGCTGCCATTTGATTGACACCGTCTTTAGCTGCACCACCACGAGTCAGTAACCTACTAATACCAACATAATGCAAAGACTCGGCAATTTGTAAAGGGGTGACACCCTTATTAGTCCTTGCTTCAACATCTGCACCTTTCTTTACCAATAACTCAATAACATCTGCTTGACCACTCTCAACTGCGCAATGCAATGCAGTGTAACCCTCTTCATCTTTCGCATCAATGTCAATGCCTTTATCCATCAATGTGCGAACCGCTTCGGTTTTTCCTTTAAACGAAGCTCTATGCAATGCGGTCCATCCGTGTTGATCACGACCATTAATGGCCACACCATTTTCAATCAACCTGTATATTGCCCTCACGTCTCCTTTACGAGCTGCGACACATAAACTGTCACCCAATTTTAAGGCATCAAAGAGACTTGTATGCCCATATTCCGTTGCTATATCGTAGGCTGATTTCCCTAGCTTGTTTCGAATATCTTTGTTGGCTCCTTTTTGCAGTAACAGTTTCACCATGTTCTCATCTCCTAAAGCTGCAGCTAAATGCAAGGGGGAATCACCGTCTCTAGTATTCCGAATGTCTGCTATTGCTCCACTAGCTAGTAGAAGACGAGCACATTCACGGCGGCGCTCTTCAACCGCCAAGTGAAGAGCAGTGCTACCGTCTTTGGTGAGGGCGTTCACATTAGCTCCTTTGAGTAAAAGAAGCCTCAAAACCTCTAAATGGCCACCTCCTGCTGCGAGATGAATGGGACCCCATGTAGACGACTTCGACCTTTCTGTGTTTGCTCGGTGAGCTAGAAGAAGCTCAACGATCAATGCCTCACCAGAGCCAGCGGCCATCTCAAGCGGACTGGTCCCTGTTCGCTTCTGAAATTCAACGTCTGGATCGAATTCGAGGATTAATTGAACTATATCAGCGCGGCTCTGACCGATGGCTATGTGAAGCAATGAATGCCCATGAGAATCCACAGAATCGGCAGATTTCCAAGAAGGGTCACTACGTTCAAGCACTTCTCGGATATCATCCATCGCGCCATTCTTCACAAGCTGTGCCAACACGGGTGATCCAACAAACATGATCTTGATACCACTGTCTATAAAGATTTGTTTTTTCTTGGTAAACCAGTCATTAGGGACGGCGTCAATAGTCGAGTCTTTGTTCGCAGCACCAGGAACCACTACGCTGCTCAAGAGAAACGAGTCCTCGCAGTGAGGGAATATTTCAGGGGTCACAGAGCCTGGAGGAAGATGATATGTGACCTCTACAGTTAGAGTCGCCAATGGAGCTATGATCCCTGAATGTGGCTTCACTGTGTAACTTGCCTTATTCAGTGCCTGAATTCTGAAAGCCACAGGCATAGTGTGCATGACGTTGCGAAGAGTGAGCTCTCCATAACATTTCTGGCCTGGTTCAATTCTTATAGCTACAACATTCGATGGCTCTAAACTAATAAGCCTGTCCATGTTACACGAACAAAAGCTGGTTCTCAACTCTGTACCTTTCAAAATCTTGGATTTGGAGGATGTTAGTGTGGTGAAAGTTGAGACTGATCTTGATGGGTTTTGCGGCTAGAGAGGGCAAAACCCATTAAGAGAAGTGGAGAGAAGGAAATGGAATTAGAAGAAGCATGGCTGCGTTTGGTGTATTTGAAGGAAACAAAGCAAAGGCCGGCTTTTGACTAGATGTTGCCACGTGTTGGTGCTAAAACAATGACTTTTCGAGAAGAGACAAGACAACTTGGTTTGCTTGCTCCGTTCGGCCACTTACTATCTGTTGATTCCTGTCAATACAGATGTTTCTTGTTTCTGTAATTATACAAGGGTCTGTATTGAAACTTAAAAGTAATTTTCTTTGCTTTTAATATTCTCTGTATTTTTATGTCCATAAGATACCAGCTTTTTGTTGTTCTCTCTAGTTCGACTCGTCCAACACAAATGGTCGTTTTCTAGCAGATTGACTTTGGAAGGAGCATGTCCGTAACAAAGAGTCCTCATTGGATGTAGGGAACTAATGAAGTCCTGGATTCTCCAACTTCTCTAATTTGGCGAAACTTTGAAATACAAGGAGCCCACAATTTTCTTCACTCTGTCCAAAAAAAAAAAAAAAGTTAAACCACAAATGTCGCAAATCAAATACTTTATATTCAACTTTCCTTTTTTTTATAATTGTTAAACCAACACCTAATGAACTTCATATAAAGGGTTTCATAGTTTATAAAAGTTTTAAGTTTTAATATGAGATAGTGATTTTCAATGTGATAAGAATCATCATTGTTACGGAAGGCAATCAGCTGGCCATGGCCAGTCTCTGTTAAGTTTTTTAAAATAATTTTTAAAAAATTAAATCATAGAATAATTTATTTTTTTAATTAGATCAAGTCTAGGTTGTTCGCATCTAAACTTACTTGAGACCCAACTCTTCTAAATAAAATGATGTTTTTTTAAATTAAATAAAATGATGTTGTTTTGTTTATAATAATTAGACATTAAGTTTGTTTAAGACCTAAGTGACTCATAGATTGACTTATTAAAAACAACTAAATTTAAGCCTATGGGTGAAAATTTATCATCTTAATAATTGTGACTTTGATTATAAAATGTCTTTAATGAAATTGATGTAAAATTGTAAATAATAATTCACCAAATGGACTCTAAAATTTGAACTAAAAAATGGCTCAAATGAAAGTAAATTTATTGTTATGATATATATATATATATATATTATATTGTGTGTGTGTGTGTGTGTGTAAGTACTTATTTTTTAATCATATTGTAGCCTTTTTATACATTTTAATTTGTCATTTTTCTACGTATATAAATCAAAATATAACTAAGGAAAAGTTTGGTATGGTGATTATAAATAATAAAATTATTATTTTTATAAAATAAGTTTGATTAAGCAATAATAACAGTTTTCTAAAAGTGTAATAAATCCTATATTGATATTGATATTGTAGTTGAGAGTGAGATGTTGCGTGGTCCCATCCTAAACGGTACCATCATTTGCTGAGGCAGTGAGAGCGACCACAAATATAAATCTCCGCTTGTCATTTGCAAGTTACAGAATTGGTCATGTTTCTTTCTTGTTGGTTGTTGCCAGAAAAAAACAATTGGAGTTTGTTCATTAGATGCCTTCCCGTGCGTTGCACTGGCTTAAGCGAATCTCTGCTTGTCATTTGCATGTTACAGAATTGGTCAGTCATGTTTCTTTCTTGTTGGTTGTTGCCCGAAGCAAATTAGGAGTTTGTTCATTAGTTGCCTTGCCTTGCGTTGCATTGGCCAAACCCCTAAACAATAGTCCTATATGCCATATGGACTCGGCTATAGTTATGGGTGGACTTGGTTTTCGTACAGCCACCTTCCCTTTAATTGGTCTTCTACGCGTTTTGATGAAGAATTTGGAGTCAGATCCTTTGGCAGCGGCAGCCACATGGAGTTATAGACGTGTATGTATCTATCTATTTTTTAACAAATTCTAAGTTTGAGTCTCTCAATTAAATTTGATATGCCGTTGCCCTGAGTTAGTGAATATATAAAATTAATTAAGTTAGTATTATATAATAACTTAAATTATTGTAATGAAATAGTTGCTTAATATGATATCAGAACCTTTATGACTGAGTGGTTATAGGTTTAAATCTTACCACTCACTTATTATTCAATACAAAATAAAGTAAGTTTGTGTAAGTTTCAAACCCAACAGACTTTCACTTAAAGGGTGTGTTAGTGAATACATGAAACTAATTAAATTGATCTTACACAATAACTTAAATTATTGTGGTGAAATAATCACTTAACATCCTCTAATTTATATGTGTGCGAGGGTGATGTTTTCTTTATTCTATTTTTACTTGTCTCTTTTAAATAGCAAGAAGCATTCTAAACGAGCATGACTTCTAATCTCGTTAGACCTCGCTAAGACGGTCGTCCATAATAAATTTACAGCGCCATTGATAAGTGAAACTTTTTGCACCTAAGAATACGTTCCTCTACACATCCGATAGTTTCTCTATTCCCGATGCAATGAAGTTGATTTTTTTTTTTAATAAAGGAAAGAAAACACCGTACAAATTACGTCATAAGTCTAAGGCGACAAGCATCCGAAGAGGATTGAGAGACATCCCATGGATATACTATCGAAAGTAGTGAGCCTGGCCTCAAACTGCGCTGCAAAGTTCGCGAGTTATTCTGCACATCGATTGCCTTTGTTGTAGTCTGCAATGAAGTTAGTATATAATTTGTGCCTTATAGAGTAACTAGTTTGAATGAGTTTTGATCACTTAGTTCCGTTATTTCGTGTCTTATATTTCATGACCGTTTATTTATTTATTAAATAAAACCTATACAAAATTAATTGAATGAATATTCATAAAATAAGTAATTACGTACTAATGGTATTTGTCAGTTTCATCGAAGCATGAGGCGAAAGTACTGCATATTCCTTCTGTGATGACTGACGAGGTGGTGCATTGTTATTCTGTTAACGGAAAAACTAATGTCAAGCTAATTTTGTAAGAATTAAAAATTTAGATATTTAATTGTTACTTTTTAAGTTTAATCTATAATTATAAAATTGAGTAAAATTTGAAATTTTTTTATAATTAAACCTAAATTATATTGTCAGAAGGAAGCACAATCCATTAATAATAATAATATTAGAAACACCCAAAATTTAACTTTTACCACCAATTCAAAAGGAAGAACAAAAAATAAATAAACATAGAAAAAAAGATAGTAAGAATTATCATTTTGTAAATCTTTCTTAAATTTAAAATCTCTTTTGAAATTCCTCTTAAACTTTATATTCCTTTTTTTTAAAAAAATCTTAATAGATATTCATTCTTTTAAATTTCTTCATGAAATTTATTAATGAAAAAGTTGAAGATCACATAAAGAAAATAAATAGAAGAAAATTTTTTTGCGTGTCAATTAATTAAATTATTCATTTATTATACACTCAAATTGCGAAATTTTCTTCAAATGTAATTTGAATATTATAAAATGGCTTACGAGTGATAACCTTTTGAATATATGGCTCCAAAAAGGAATTCACCATTCTCATTTGATGTTTAATGAACCTACCTACGGTGTCTGTCATTAGGTTTTGCATTGTTATTTAATGTTAACTTGTCTTCTACAATTGGTTTATGACTTCTGCTTTGTCTTCCAAAAGCTTCAGAACATTAAACTTCGTTCATAACTGTGACTTTTAGGGGTCATATGGAGAATTTTTTTAAGGTACATTAGATGCGCTAAAAATGAGTATTAAGAACAACTAAAAGCAATCCCTTGAGCATCTGCGCACAAAAAATCACGTAGACCAGGAGGAGATGTGTGCCAAACACACTCCCCATGCACACTTCCCAATCCCAAATGAGCTAAGAAATCAACGCATTGGTTCCCTTCACAAAAAACATGAGAGATTGTATATCGTATTGCACCGCTAAGATAGGAGTGAATATCATATATCAAACTAGCAAGGGGATGCAATACCAAGGCATCAGTAGAAAATTCTAAGCTACGAAACGCCTCCATGGAATCAGATTCAACCATAAGGTCATCACAATGAAATCCTCTCACAAAAGTAAGACCATATCTAAGAGCCAAGAGTTCTGCAACCATGATGGTGGTGATCCCAACACGGCAAGAAAAATCCGCTATCTAGTTATGATAACTATCCCGAATCACTCTGCCAATACTCGTCTGTCCATAACTACCATTGAGGCTCCCATCCTCGTTAAATTTCAGCCAATTATCAGGAGGGGGAACCCAAGCTACAAGGAGAGAGACATGTTGTTGAGGCATCTCACTATATTAGACACCAAAAGCATCCATATAATCCTTGAGCAGCCCATTGACTTGGCAGAGTTGCCCATGACAATTGATTTGTTCTCCTTTGATCATGCACTTGTTCCTTGTTCTCCAAATGACCCAACAAGTGTTAATAAATCACCAAGTACAATGAACATCATTACCATTCTGCACACAGTTTCTTTTAAGTCAAAGAAAGATATGTTGCTCTCGGTAAAAGTGGTCAATTCTTTGTACCATAGTTGCTTCCCAAATAACTTTTACGTGAGTGCAGTCACACAGTAAGTGGAGAACACTTTCGGTACTGATACCATACTGCCCACAGAGAGTAGACAAGCATAGTCCTCTCTCATATCGAACTCTATTAGTGAGGAGTCTATTCCATGTCTCTAGCCACAAGAACACCTTATGCTTTTGAGCTGCCCAAAGTTTCCAAATCCACCGCCAACTAATCGATCCATCCAAAGATGGAACACTCGTGATAAAGTCATATCCTCCTCTAGAGTTATATACTCCCATGGTGCTACCATACTAGATAATGTTGTCTTTACCCTGATGGGTAATATGATGAGGTATCGCCAGGATTCGATCATAGTCCTCCGAGGGAACAATGCCTGCAATAGGAGTCAAATGCCACCCTATGGATGGAGAGAGGAGATCACCATCATGAAGATTAGTGAGATGGGCAGGGACTTGCCCAACAACTGAAGCGAGATTTCCTGCAAAGAGCCATTTGCCATGCCAAAAATTGATGTCTGTCCCATCTCCTAACCTCCAGCCAAAACCATCTTTGAGGATAACCATAGCTTTCATAATTCCTTAACGTTGAAGTTGTCGAAGGAGGGTTATATGTCATGAAGTCTTGGCCAACCAAATATCGGGACTTGAGGACCTTCACCCATAAACTATTTCTATCCATACATATGTCCCAACACATCTTACCTGGCAGAGACGTATTAGAATCCTTGGCTTGCCACACACCTAACCCACTGCACTATTTTGGAGTTGTAATAGTATTCCAAGCAATAAGATGGACCCATTTTTGATTGCCTTTATTACCCCAAAGAAATCCACGCGCTGATTTATCAATCTTGTCACACACTGCGCGAG
Organism: Erythroxylum orinocense; assembly: GCA_025531955.1. Classification (NCBI taxonomy): domain Eukaryota; kingdom Viridiplantae; phylum Streptophyta; class Magnoliopsida; order Malpighiales; family Erythroxylaceae; genus Erythroxylum; species Erythroxylum orinocense. The sequence continues at coordinate 10,025,275 of JANZLX010000002.1, read as the reverse complement.
GAAGCCAAGTGGACTGCATAACATAAATTGGAATAGACGTGATTGTATCCTGGATTAAGGTAGGCCTTCCCGCTTTATTCAAGAGCTTACTCCTCCAACCAGCTAGTCTATACTTAATCTTGTCTAGGATCCCAACATAATTAGTCTTAGTCATTCTCTGAGTATACAGGGCACACTAAGATATGCCCCTAAACGTTGGGAGGTATTGATATCCAAGGCAGTTTTAATCCTTTCTCGTTTCCTTCTACAAACTTTGTTGGGGATAAAAGTTTTAGATTTGGCATTATTCACTTGCATCCCTGATACTTGGTAAAACACATCCATAGTAAGACGCAATACTCTAGCTTGACTCCTAGAGGCATGCACAAAGAGTAGGACATCATCAACAAACAGGAGATGAGAGATTTGAGGACCATTGCCTAAGGTACCAATTGGTTTCCATTGGCCTTCATTAACCTTCTTCGTCTTCAACCCGAGGGCTTCTCTATGCATAGTACAAACAAATAGGGAGATAGAGGATCACCCTGGCGAAGGCCTTTTTTCAGTTTAAAAGATTTAAGTCGCTGACGATTCCATATAATGGACAACACAGAGCTCAAAATCAGATTGACATAGATTATGAGGAAGCCAAATTCCATTAATACCTGTCGTAGAAAGTCCCAATCAACTCTATCATAAGCTTTTGCTAAGTCTATCTTCACAGCCATACCCCCCTTTCTCAAACTCTTAATCACGCGGATGACCTCCTGAGCAATGATTATGTTATCAGAAGCCTTTCTTCGAGGGATAAAAGTAACCTAAAATGGATTGACCAAGTCTGCTAGAAAAGGTCTAACCTGATTCACTATAACTTTCGTCAAGATTGTATTGATCACTTTACAAAGGCTAATCAGACGATATTGGTTAATAGTCACCGGATTCTCTTCCTTGAGGATAAGGACAAGAAGCGTATTAGAAATATCATGAGGCACAACTCCACTCTCAAAAGCTTGCTTAACCATACTGACAACAGATCCACCCACATCCTGCCAACAGGTTTGGTAAAAGATAGGTTGAAGACCATCCGGACCTGGGCTTTTATAGGGTTTCATAGATTTAACTGCCATAAGTACCTCCGCAGTATCAACTGGTTTAACCAGCGATACACAAGCCTCCATAGAGAGAATACCATTGGCACCTAGTTGCCTTGTCCTAGTCATACTCTCTGTTGTGCAGAAAAGGTTCTTGTAAAAAGAGAGGACCTCGTGCTCTAGCGCATCAGGTTTAGAGGTCCATAAGCTCGATTGTAGTCATAGTTTTTTTATACGATTTTCTTCCTGCGAGAGAGGGTAGTAGCATGGAAAAATTTAGTTGCTTTACCACCAGCCTGTAGCCATTGTATTCTGAATTTTTGGAACCATAGTAATTCTTCTTGTCTTAAAATAGTCCAGTATTCCTCATTCAAATTTTGCTCTAAATCCACCAAGAAAGATGAGTGTCGATTACCCAAAAAGGTTTGGATACCTTTTATTCTCGCCAGAATAAGCCTCTTACGCTGAAATATATTGCCAAATATAGTTGTATTGAAAATCTTTACCACATGAGTCACCGCCTGGATAGCCTCCTGGACACAATGTCTATGAGGAGTCCACACCTCGCTAACAACTTGAGAAAACTCATCATATAGAAGCCATGTAGCCTGAAAATGAAACGGCCTTATATAAGGAGTAGGAATAAAATTATTCAGCTTGAGTAATAGAGGATTATAATCAGAAACTGTTCGCGGCAGATGATAAACTAAGGCTTTTGGGAAGAGAGATTGCCAGTTTGCATTACATAAAGCTCGATCTAGTCTGACATGAGTAGTGAAGATTCCATGGCTCTTGCGTGCATATGTATAAGGAGAGCCCTTAAAACCCATGTTATGTAGTCCACAAACACTTATCCGTGAGTAAAAGATGCTCGTACGTTTCCAATCAAAGTTGCCACCTCTTTTCTCACTAGGATGAAGATAATCATTGAAGTCTCCAATAACTAGCCAGGGGAGGTTAATATTCGTGCTCACATTTGTCAAATACTCCCACAAGGGTTCCTTAATGGAGTTAATCGGGTTAGCATAGATAACAGAACACACCCAGTCTTTACCATTCGGTCCATGGAAAACCAGAGATAGACATTGTCTATGCGATTAGAGAATGGAAATGTCAGTAGAATAAGAATTTCAAAGGGCCCAAATACCACTAACATAGCCAACAGTCTCGACTCTCTAAACCATATCAAACCCAAGGACTCGAGAAACCTTCTCAGTGCGAGAGCCTAAAATATGAGTTTCTAGTAAGAACAAGATAGCAGGATTATGAGTTTGCTTGATATCTTTAATAGTAGGAACAAAATCTTTCTTACTAATCCCACGACAATTCCAACAAATTATATTAGCATTAATCATTAAATAACAAGAGAACAAAATTGTGATACAAACCCAAACAAGCCTAGCCTAATGTCCTGAATCACCTTCTAGATGGGAATCTTCTACCTCCACAACCATGGCGGTCTCAGGAATATGTTCAGGATCCTGAGTGGAATCCACCTCCATTCCTAGGATGCCTTCCTGGTTATTTGAAGAGGACAATAGCACTACGATGTCTTTGTCCTGCACAATAGTGCCTAGGTCAGGAGGATCACCTAAGACAGTAGCATCTCCTTGTGTCTTGTATTGCTCACCAGTTATGATGTTCTGGCTGTTGTCCGAAGAAAAAATCTACTGGCAAGTGCCAGTTAACGATTTTACCAACCCCATGTTCACCTTCCCACTTATAGCAAAACCTGGGTCCTTCTGACCAAGAATAACCTGGCGTTCCTTAGCATTATTCGCATCATTCGAGACTTGTAGAGCCTAGGCCCCAGCTTTGTTTTGTTCCACATTAAGCTTAGACTTGACATTGGGCTTATTTTTATTACCAACCGCTTTTGTCTTATGCTACCTCAACACTAGCCTGGAAGAAGGCCCTGCTACATCGACACTTCTAATATGGAACTCAGTTGCGTCTAACTCTTGCTCTGTGATCTCCTCATTTAATGCTTGGTATCTATTTCGATTATCTTGCATACCGTCTCCTTGGATCGTTTTTAGAACTTTGGGGCGGGAAGGATGACGTTTACGTCTGTCCACATTCATCCATTCCCCAAAATGTTGAGTATTTTCAGTCTTGTCGCCGACTTTACCTGCTGCACTGATACCACCAATAGGGGTTGCTCCTCAGCCACACCTTCGCTGCTCACCGCAGCAAAAGCCGGCATGTGGGTTGCCGACATCAATAAAGGACACGAGGATTGAACGTGCCCATACACACCATAAGTAAAGCAAATTGCTTCTAGCCTCTCAGACACAACATTATAGCACTCATCATCAAACCAAATCTTCCCCACCAAAGGCTTGGCAAGGCCAATCTCGACGCACACTATAGCAATTGACCACGAGTAGCGTATGAGGTGTATAAGTCAACACGATAAGGAATCCCTACCCCAGAAGCCAAGACTCGCAGAACATTTTCATCATAGTACATAACTGGTAGTTCTGGCAACTGTACCCAAGCCAGGATCTTATTCATATATGATGTGGAGGGTTTGAATTCTGGTGTCTATTGCCTCACTGTGAGATAGCAGCCCTGTATCATCCAAAGACCATTATTGATCACATTGTCCAGATCATCATCAATGTTAAAGTTAATAAGAAAGTAGTCAGAGCCTAAATCCAAGACATCAAGCTCGCCCTTTGGTTTCCACATCTGGTGCACTCTTGTATACAAAACCTTATAGCCAACATTTCTCCTAAAAACTTTAACAATGATGGCTTGTTGCCAATCAGACATAAGATGTTGCTTAAATTGGGGGTCAATAGAGAACTCTGGATAGAGGATATCCTCATTTCGAAACTACATCATCATGACTTTAGAAGCCAAGAGATCGATGGGATCCGTCTTTGGTTTATCTTTCATCTTCTCAATCTTGCCTAAAAGCTTTTCTTGGTACGATGGAACATGCATGGATGGCCGTGGTGGTACATTAGGGGTTGCCCTTCCCTATCCCCTCTGAACCTCATCATCTAGGGGTTTATCTGGCGGGCGGGATTTTTTAGGGTTTTTGAGATTTTCAGGTCAAAGGATGTCTCTCGAGGTTTTCATCTGAAAGCCTTTTAGAGTGAGGTTAGAAGGAGACGTGAAAGTTGGTGTAACCATGTTCGATCGCCTTTGATAATGAAAATCTAGGTTCCTTTTCCTTGACTTCTCTTTCTCTTTTATTATCTTTGGAATTGTTGAACTAGTTTTATTGTCTATGGATTTGCATGTGTATTATCACTTGAGATTTGCTGACAGTGGGTTCACATAAATTTCATTTTTAATTACAGAACTTGTTTCAGTCTTAAAGAGTTATAATTCTTTTTAGAATAAAAGGCATAACTTGAAAACATGCATTGACCTCTAAGATGAGCCCATGAAATTGTAAGCACATACCCCGATAGCGACCACCACAGCAAGTGCTCCTGTTAGCATGGCCCACTTCAAGCTAATCATTTTCAGTCTGGAAAATGAAGAGGTCTCTATATCACACAAATAAGTCGATGGCAAGCTTTCACTCTTCTCAAAGACGGGTGATCTTCCGGAGCGAGGAAAATCTTTCTTAGGAAGGACTACATACAAAATTTCACGCTTAAATTTTGCCCAAACTTCGTTTTGTTTGTAATGTTTGGTGAGCTTGACGTCCTTCCGGAATCGACGCCAGGGAGTGCCTCCTTGAAGACTTTCCCCAGTTATGGTTATGATCATCGAATCGTTTATTTGAACTTTCAAATTTTCCTTTTTGAATCCTATATATGTATAAGAAAAGATACGCCTTTTTAAATGTGTGTATTGTTAGGAAATGTGAATTGGATAGGGAAATTGAAATTACCTTGGAGATGGACTTCAAGAGTGTCATGGTCTTTCTCTCTTTGCCACTTGCAAAAGGGTTCGAAATCTTCATACGAGAGCTTCAAGTTTCCTGCTTCCATTTCAATAAATCAACAAACTAGAAAATCCAGACAATGTTGATAGCTTTATATCCTTTTGCGCAGTGTTAGTACATGAGAAGGTGGCAATGCCGAAGGTTTCTTTCAAGTTACCTCTTGTAAAAGAATCATCCCTTCCCCTTGGAAGTGGGTTTGCTTTAGTTGCGTCACGTAAAATAAGTGGTTTACAGGTTATGATCCTATTCACTTTCGTTTCCCAGTAGTGTCTCCAGTAAGGATTCTCTTTTATTTGATTTGATGTGTCTAGTTGTGTAATGGTTGCAAATGAGACCAAGAAACAGTGTTTCTTTTGTGAACATTATAAACCTTTTCCTTTTGTAGAAAACACATGGAGAAGTCAAAAAGCTTGAAAATGAGTTGAATATTTACAGAGGAAAATTTTTTAAATCTTTTGCACGAAAAAAATTTAAGGAGTTATTATCTTAATAATTTTACAATTAATATTATATTAAGTTATATTTATATATCATAAACTATTTATTAATTTATACGAATTATTTAGGTAATATTAATTATAATAACCATAAAACTATTAACATTATGGCTTCCACTTTGGTGCATTTCCATTTACTTGGACCAACTACTATAAGTGCCATCAAATTGAACAAAACAAAATGTAGAACTTTTATGAATTTTATTAACATATACCTGATAAGCAAGATCATTGTAGATACACTTGGATTGTCGTAATCTTCTAATTGTGGACATGTATCTTCTAATTATAGAGGTGCATCATGATTATTGTTGTCACGATACATTGTAGGCTGTACATTATCGTTATGAAGATCATGAGTTGTACTATATATTTATGTGGAATGCAAAACACACAACTAATCTTACGCTTAAAATCGCAAGTATACGGGTTGTATTTGTAGTTGAAAGCGGATATCGATCCTATGAAGATTGTGCTTAAGCACCACTTAATTTAGGTTATTTTTTGCTTAAGAAATTGTTTCAATTGAATTAAAAAAAGATAAATAAAATAAAGACAAAATAAAAGTAACAGGAAACAATGTAATTCAAACCAAAATTATAAACTAAAACTTAGAGAAAATCAAGATTAAACATTAAGATTTGTCATTATACCTACCTACTCCCCTCTTATTAATTGATTCAATTTATGCTTGACCCAATATTTCCTAAAATTCTAGCCACCCTCTCTCAAGGTGTAAGTAAATGTCACTAGTTAAATAAATTAGAATTAACTTTGGGATCTCTCGATATGCAAAGCCTTTCATAAACATTTAACTAGATATAAAGTTATTCTATCGACAGTGTATTGATCTATTGAAATATCTTTTTATAGGTCTATTAATTGACAACTCTCATTGTACAATTAACACAGATTACCAAGCTCACTCTCTCGATTTATTGCAATGTTTAAGCACAATAAATGACTAGAACATGTTTAACAACCAAAGGTTCACAAATAGTTCAACAACAAACCCTAAAAATTATTTTAGCCAATCATAATATCCATATCATCCCCAACAATCAAATAATCTATGATAAACATGCTAGAAGTGAAAGAAATTGAAATAAGACTGGACGGGGCAGTCCTCCTCTTGCTTGCCCAATTTGGAAAATCTGGATGACAGGGTGCTCTTTGCCCAATCGAGAATGAAACCTTTAATCTCTCCCTATCTCTATGCTCTTAGTATGTCTTTTGGCTCCAAGAAGCAAGTTCCACCACCTGGAAACATAATCAACTCCAACTAATATGTAAGTGTCACTTGAAGAGGATGAGAATGGTCTCATGAAGCCCAATCCCCATACATAGAATATCTCCACCTCCATGATGTTTGAAAGCGGTATTTGATCCTTCTTCGATATGTTACCCACTTTTTGACACCTATAATACTTTAGCACAAAATCTCGAGCATCCTTAAACAAGGTTGGCTAATAGAATCCATACTCTAAGATCCGAGTTACGGTCGTGGTAGCTCTATAATGGCTTGCATAAAGTGAACTATGACATTTAATCAAAATTTCAAACATTTCATCTTCGAGAATATACCTGCAAATCACACTGTTAGCACATATCTTATAAAGTTCAGGTTCATCCCAAATATAACGAGAACATTACAATACAAACCGTTTCCTTTGTTGATAAGAAAGATCAGAAGGAAAAATACTACCTAAGAGGTAGTTTGCAAAATCTACAAACCAAGGACGAAAAGGATTATCTACCATCATTAGAGCCTCATTAGGAAAGCTCTCCTCAATTTCCTCTTCTTCTTTATGGTAACCTCCTTTGAGTCTCGAGAGGTGATCCACTACAACATTTTTTTCTTTGTTCTTGTTTTTAATCTCAATACGAATTCTTGGAGCAGAACCCACCGGATAAGCCTAGCATGACATCATTGTTTGCAAGAAGATATCATAATGCTGCATGATATGTAAAAACAATGACGTGCAAGCCTAAAAGCATTCTTTGCAAGAAGATATCATAATGCTGCATGATATGTAAAAACAATGACGTGCAAGCCTAAAAGCTAAGAACGAAATTTCTCTCATGCAAATACCACAGCAAGCAACTCCTTTTTTGTAGTTGTGTAATTCAATTGTGCTCCCGTCATGGTCTTACTTGCATAATAGATGGCGTGCAACCTCTTTTCCTTCTGCTAACTAATGACACAACCAATGGTATGATCACTTGCATCACACATAATTTCGAAAGGAAGAGACCAATCCAACGATGTCAGAATGGGTACTAATATAAGTGACTTCTTTAACCTGTTAAAAGCGTCCAAATAAGCATCATAACAAACAAAAGGCACATCTTTAACTAATAATTGAGTTAATAGTCTAGCGATAAGAAAAAAATCCTTGATGAATCGTCTATAGAACCCTACATGACTAAGGAAGGCTCAGATGTCCTTGATGTTAGTGGAAAGTGGTAGCTTTTCAATTACTTCGGTCTTAGCTCTATCCACTTTAATCCCCTTGCACGAGATCTTATGGCCCAATACAAATCCCTTTTGGACTATAAAGTGACTCTTCTCCCAGTTCAAAACTAGATGAGACTCCTCACATCTTTGAAGCACTCTGTCTAAATTTAATAAACATTGATCAAAAGAATTTTCAAAGACAGAGAAATCATCCATAAATATCCCCATGAAGTTCTCATTCATGTCCGTGAATATGACCATCATGCACCTTTGGAATGTGACAGGTGCATTACATAAGCCGAATGGCATCCTCCAATAAGCTAAATTCCTATAAGGGTAAGTGAAACTAGTCTTGTCCGGATCCTGTGGGTATATAACCACCTGATTGTACCCTGAGTATCCATCAAGAAAACAGTAAAATGCATGGCCAACCACCCTCTCAATCATCTGGTCCACAAAAGATAAAGGAAAGTGATCTTTCTTAGTGGCCAAATTGAGCTGCTAGTAATCAATACATACTCTCTAACCTGTGATGATCTTAGTAGAAATCTTTTCACCTTTTTCATTTTTCATCATTGTCATGCCTCCCTTCTTAGGCACACACTATACCAGACTCATGCTCTCACTATTTAAAATAGGATATTGCATCTAACAACTTAATTACCTCCTTCTTCACAACCTCTTACATGCTTGGATTTAACCATCTCTGTTGCTCTCTCACAGTTTTACACCCTTCTTCTAGGTTAATCCTATGCATCACCACATTGGGGCTAATCCCCCTTATATCAGAAATTTGCCACCCCATAGCTCTCATCCTTTTCCTAATGATCTCTACCACTTTTTCTTCTTACTCAATATCTAATTGGTTTGAGATAATGATGGGTAGGGTATGGTTTTTACCTAAAAAGGTATATCTCAAATGAGAAGGTAAGGGTTTAAGCTCTAAAGTGGGGGGGCTTAACAATGGAAAGTGGTATAGGTGTATATGTTCTCTCTAACTTCTCTAACTCAACTTCCTCATATAAATCCTCTTCTCTTACACTCTCAGCCTTGTGTACTTCAGTAACTTCATTAACTTCCTTTTTAACCTCCTTCACACATTCATCCACAACATCAATCTTCATACATACATTACCATCCCTCGATTTCTTCAAAGATTTAGACATATTAAACTCAACCTGCTCATCACCAATCCTCAAAACAGGTTTTCCCTTATGCATATCAACTAATGCCCTACCAGTATTTATAAAGGGCTTACCCAAAATCAATGGATAATTTTTATTAGCTTCAAAATCCAATACCACAAAATCAACAGAAATAATAAATTTGTTTACTTTTACTAACACAACTTCTACAACTCCCTATGGTCTTTTGATGAATTGATCCACAAGTTGAATCAACATAGATGTTGGCTTGACCTCTCCTAGTCCCAATTTTCTGAAAACAGATAAAGGCATCAAGTTAATGCTTGCACCTAAATCATATAATCATTTAGAAAATTCAAAGTCACCAACAACACATGGAATCGTAAAACTCCCTGAGTCTTGTAGGTTTGAAGGCATCGTGCTTGAGATAATTGAACTACAATCCTCTATCAAAGTGACCGTTTGATTGTCCTCTTAAGTACGTTTATGTGTTATATATCCTTAAGAAACTTTGCATACTTGGGCATGCACTCCAAAGCTTCCACAAATGACAAGTTAATCTGAAACTTTTTTATTTTCTCTAAAATCTTGGAAAACTGAGTGTCCACCTGATTTTGTCTCACCCTTTGTGGATATGGAAGTTTAGGCTTGTAGGGTGGTAGTGGTACATCCTCTCTTCTTCTTTCTCTTTTCAAATCTCCTTACCTTTTCCTTTTCCTTGGCAATCCTTTTTCCCACTTGGTTCCTCCATCTGATTGCCACTTCGAAGTGTGATAACCTTCAATTGTTCCCTTGGGTTGGCCTCGGTATTGGTTGGTAAGCTACCTGCACTTCTAGAAGACATAGCAATAGCAAGTTGACCGACTTGTACCTCCAAGTTTTGGATGGATAAGGCATGATTCTTCACAATCTGATCAAACTTTGCCTTTATCCTCTTTTTAATTTTCTCCTGGCTTGAAAAATTCTCTTTTGGTTCTTTTCTTGATTTGTCAATTTAAACCCCAAAATATCCATCAACTTGTCCATTTTGTTCTCCAAAGATCCAAATCTATCTTATTAAAATCCTAAAGGTCCTTGTGGTTTTGCTTGACCACCTACATTGTTTGTACTCCAAGAAATATTTGGGTGGTTTTTCCATCCCGAATCATAAGTATTCGAGTACGAATTGTTACCTCACTGTGGTTGGACCAAGTGACTTACTTGTTCAGTGCTACTAGCTCCTACCAAAAAGCATTCTGCTGTGCAATGGTTTTCTTGCCCATATGAATCACACTTTGATTGCATAACTTTGGCTGTTGGACCCCGTCTCCGAAGCTCAACATTTGGACCCACAAAGCATAGAGGACCCAAAACCGAACACGTATCGATCACAAATTGAGTTAGAAATCATAACGTTATAAGTAAAATACTATCTAAGAAAACAGTGAAAACTGACCCTTTACCGACTTCATGGCAAAATAAAAAAAAAATCCAGGAGGCCAAATTACCTTTCGGTTCCTTCATAAAACTTGAAGCTTTATGACTCTAGTTTAATTAAAACAAGAATCGCCTCGATCTGAGCTCCATAGCTCCGGATATTGCAAAATTAGCAAAGTATACACAGACTTTGACATCCGATCGCCATACTTTGTTTCAAACCATCTTTTTCAATTTAAAAGCAATACTGATAAATCAAGTGTAGAAAGATAGAAAATTTTCTTACAAATCCAACGCTTCAAAAATGGGGTCGATCGGAGGTTCACACAAAAAGTTATGGCCAAAAGAAGGAAGAGGGGTCGGTCGGCCAAGAACCAACCCCAAAGCTCACAGGCGCTCGCCAGGGGCGAGCATCTGGCGCGCCCCTGGCGCTCGCATGGACGCTCACTCGCATTGACATCAAAACTTCAAACCTCCATAACTTTTGACTCCGAACTCCAAATTAGACAAAATTTGTGTCCAATTCATAGAAAAAAGAAAGATCTATCATTTTTAAGAAGAAATAAAATGCAAACTCGGCCTCTAAAGGGGTCGAAACTGGACCCAGAGTTTCTGTCTGCACTTTTGCAATTTTGACAGCATGCAATTTAATCCCAACCACCAACACCAACCACTATAACACATCATAAATAGCTCATCACACATCATGAACAAACTCTACAGCTCGTCTAATACCCTCATGGAGTCTCAATAATCCCATTCAACTTGTGTCAACCCAGAATTTGCAAAACTTCAACAGCTCATAAACCTATACAAATTTCCAGCGGCTCTCCCAAGTACTAACCCAACAACAACTCAACAAACACAAGGCTCATACACAACTCATTCCCAGTTCATATACAAGTCACAAATCAATGCCAACACATGAAAAGAGAGTATTGGAGCTCTCATTCTCTCTTAAACATAACCAAATGTGCATACACAGCTTTAGTTACATATCGGCATGATCATCAAGAATCAAGTACAAAATACAAAATATGAGATGCTCAATGATCGATATGCTTATAAAGCCATTTCAAGAGCTAGTTACTAACTTAATACAACAGTGTCTAAGGTTCTTGGAGATTATGCCCAATGTCTTGCAAGGTTCGGCTCTCAACTTGGATTTGCACCTGAGGAGGGAGAATGGGGTGAGCAAAACACGGCTCAGTGGCTAACACCCTTATAGCCATCGGGTAATGAGCCACACAACACACAATTCACAATCCAAAGCATTAACAATTTACATAACATACTGAAATGTTCAACTTTGTCGCATAAATCGAAATTTACTCAACTCATCGCATAAGTATAACATGAAAGTTTATA
>JANZLX010000002.1:9971993-9989059 GCA_025531955.1 Erythroxylum orinocense | reverse complement strand
AGAAATTAACCTGCTTCCAAGATATACACAAATGCCAACTACAGATTTTCGATCGTCGATGTCTGTAGCCCAATCCACATCCATAAATGCAGTCACCTGAGGAGTTTTGAAAGGCTTGATATGTAGACCAAGTTGGTAAGAGCCTTTGAGATATCTAAAAATTCGTTTCACTCTTTGAAAGTGAATGTCCGTAGGTTGAGATAGAAACTGGCTAATTTTATTCACTGAGAACGTTATATCAAGTCTGGTGGTAGTAAGATACTGGAGAGATCCAATGGATTGTCGGAAAAGGGATGGATCTTTCATTGGTGTTCCATCGTGTTTTGAGAATTGTCGTCCAATGACCATTAGAGTCGGTACTAATGTACAATTCATCATGTTGAACTTCTTCAGAATATCCAACGTATACCTGGTTTGGTTCAGTTGAATACCCAACTTATCTCTGCAAATTTCTATTCCCAGAAAGCAATAGACAGGACCAAGATCTTTCAAGGAAAATAAACTATTTAGCTTTAAAACTAGAGAGTTGATGTAGCAAGGTTCATTACTGGCAGTGTTTTGAAATCCGGACCGGATATCAAACTGGAGGCCTTACTGGTCACCGATTTGACCAATTTAACTACCTGTCGAATCGATGTGACGTCATAATTATGCAATAATTATATATAATATTAATAATATTAAAAAATACAAAAATATACCAAATAATATTAAAAAATAAAAAATTTATTAAACCAGTGGTAGGTCCGGTTGGACCGGTCGAACCGGACCGGTTCGACTGATCAATTGGTTTTGACAGATTCTCACTGGTTCAATTGAGAACTGATTTTTAAGAGTGAACCGGACCGGATAGCCGACCAGTCACTAGTCGAACTGGCCGGTCCGGTCCGGTTTTTAAAACTATGATTACCGGCAATGAGTATGTCATCGACGTAGATAAAAATAAATACTGTGAGCTTCTTTTTCTGTAAGAAGAACAACGATACATCACTTTTGGCATTCTGAAATTCCCGGCTGAGTAAAGTCAGACGTAATTGATCGAACCACACACGAGGTGCTTGTTTTAGTCCGTAAAATGCTTTTATCAATTTGCACACGTGATTTGGACGTCGAGGATCAAGGAAGCCTTCAGGTTGGTGCATGTAGACATTTTCTTGAAGGAAACTATTGAAGAATGCATTATTAACATCTAGTTGTCTAATTTCCCAGCCATAAGTGACGACAATGGTGAAGACAATTCAGATTGTTGTTGGTTTAACTACGGGACTTAATGTTTCTCCATAGTCAATGCCTGGTGCTTGCTGGAACCCTTTTGCTACTAGTCAAGCTTTGTACTTGAGGATGGAACCATCAGGTTTCAACTTTGTCTTGAAATCCCATTTACAGTCGACTATCTTCTGCAAACTGGTGTAGGGGACAAGTATCCATGTGTTATTACGCTGGAGAGCTTTAAATTCGTCTGTCATTGCTTGCTTCCAATGTGATGAGGCTAAGGCTTCTGTGACACTTTGAGGTTTTGTGATCTGTGTTGAACATAATTTTTCTGAATGAAGGAGTCCAATAAATGGGTGTTTCGGCTTGTATATGCCATCCTTTGCTCGTGTAGTCATTGGATGTGTATTTACTTGTTCTTGCCTTTCAGATAAATTTCTGGACGGATCTGCTTCTTGTTCACCAATGTTTGGTTCACCAGATCTTGTTGTATTTGTTGAAGAAAATTCATGACCTTGTAAACGAGACTGTGATGAGAGTACAGTTGTTGGAGATTTGTTTGAAGAACTAACATGTTCATCACCAGAGGTTGAGGATTCTAGAACATTATGACTTTCTTTGTTCGGAGTAATCAGCAAGGGTATAATGCATTCATTTTCAGTGGAGCTCACTCATCGGTTCTGAAAACCTGCAGTATAAGGGAAGAATGAGGGATCAAATTTAACATGCCGTGAGATGAAGATTTTTTCCGAAGAGCTTAGACACTTGGATCCTTTATGTTGAGACGCAGGTCCGAGATATACACACCTCTGGCTGTGGAATTGAAACTTGTGTTCATTGTATGGTTTTAAACACGGATAACATGCACGGCCGAAGGGCTGTAAGTTTTTATAATCAGGCTCTATTTTATAAAGCTGAAACAGAGGAGTAAAACCTTTAATTATGGGTGTTGGTAGTCGGTTGATGAGATATACTTCCATTTGAAAGGCATCTACTCAGTATGTGAGAGGCAGCTGAGCTTGAGCGAGTAGTGTTAGTCTAATCTCAACAACATGTTGATGCTTACGTTCAGCTCTCCCATTTTGTGCAGAAGTATATGAGCATGTGAACCGCATGGTAATTCCTGCTTCTTGTGTCACATTTACAAAGGGTCTGTATTCAGTTCCATTGTCACATTGTATGGTTTTGATTTTTGTGTTAAAATAATTCTCAACTTATGCCCGAAACACATTAAACGCATTTACATCTTCACTTTTGTGTTTCTGTGGATATCCAAGTATATCTACTGTAATCATCAACAAAATGTATATAGAACTTATGGCCACTTACTGATTGAATTGCTGAGGGTCCCCAAAGGTGTGTATGAACCAATTTTAAAGGAGAAGAAGCATGAGACACAGATTCTGAAAATGGTAACTGTTTTGATTTGCCATACTGACAAGCTTCACAAACAAAATATAGATATTGAACATCCTCGTTACATTTATTTAGTATTTGCTTTAAAACTCTATCACTAGGATGTCCTAATTTGTAATGCCATTTTAGAAACTCCTTCTCTTTCTGTGTAAGTGACTGCATTTGAGCTTGAGTAGCTATTGGAGCATGTTCATAAATCTGATACATTCCTTGGCTTGATCTCCCGCGCACTAAAAGACGTCCTGTCTTCTTGTCGTTTACAATACAACTATCATTAGTGAAATGAACATCTACTAGAGCCTATTCCAACTACACGAGCTGGTTCTCTAGTGTAAGTATAAAGATGAGTCTTACCTACATGATTGATGTTTTCCAATTGATTAGCATAAGGAGTCACGTGATAGTTTTCCCCACTATCCATGTACCATGATTGATTGGATACTGTCTGTAGGTGAGCATAGTGTCTTGAAGATGAGTTAGCATAGAAAGCTTGTGGAGCTGAATAATGCCCATAAACATGTCCAAAACTTGATGGAGGTTGAAAGTTTCTATTGAAACGATGATAGCAGTTTGCCACTACATGTCCTGGTTTCTCACATAAATGACAATAGGGTCGATTTCCATTATTAAATCTACCACGACTACCGCGACCTCATCATCCTCGCGAGCCTCCACGTGACCTTTTCCAGAAATTCTGCTTGGTGATATTTTGATTTGTATTAGTGAAATGATTTTCAACATCATCTTGGTGAACAAGATTTATAGTAGGTTGAACTGATAGAGTCGAAAAATGGTTAATTTGTTCTAGTCGACTTTCGAATGCAAGGAGAGTATATTGTGTTTCAATCCAGGTGAGATTAGGTTGATCGATGAGCTTTACCACAACTGCGTTGTATTCTGAATCTAGACCATTTAGTGTATGAAGAATGAGGTCCTCCATGGCAACAGGAGCTTCAGCCAATATTAGCTGATCTGCAAGGTTCTTCATTTTACTAATATATTCATCCATCTTCATTGAGCTTTTGCGTGTTTGATGGAGCTCCGACTTAAGCACCATAAGTCTGTCAACAGCATACCATTCGTTGAAGACTAGATTTTGAACCATTTCTACTCCTTCAGAGATGAACCTAGGAGGCATTGAACCAGTGTCGTTAATGTGTGACGCAAGAAAGTTGCCTTCGATCAGTAGTAAGACTACAGATTCCCACACGAGATAGTTTCCTCTATCCAACTTGATAGAGGTCGTTTGGCTGGAGGAATTGAAAAGGGAGTATGTTTTGGAGATGTGGGTAGTAGAGAGAGAAGTAGCAGAGGACGCCATTGAAGGGGAAGCCATTGAAAAAAAATTCGCTCTGATACCAAAAAAGAAAAGGCTATGTAATGTATAACAAATTCAACACACTGTGGGTGTGCGTCAGATTAATCATTTATAGCAGTGTTTGTTACATAAGAGGGAACAAGCAGAATTATTAGCCATACGCGTGTTCTGTACTGAATAAATAATAATAACAGAATATATACATTTTGTCCTATGCGCTAACATAACGAGTCAAAGAAACTCAACGTTCAAGAACTTTAATTAAGTAGGCAACAGGATACCTTAGCAACTATTTGTATTAACTTGATTGACCCTCCCTATTACAAGTCTAATACATAACTGGCCCATAATGATTAGAACCTATTTTCCTCACTAGACTTCAGCTCAATTATCCAAGCCTTTTATTGAGCTTCTTTATTATCTTTAACTCGGATTAAATTTGATTTTCTTAGCTATAATTTTATAAATATTTCATAATTAATAATTGTCCAATTGAAAAATTACTATCATTCTTCCCCTTGGATAAATATTAAGGACAACTATTGTAGCAACCATAAAAACATTAAAAGTATTTAAACAAAATCATTGCAAAGCTCGACCAATTTAAAATGTTTAATCCAAAGAAAATGAAAGTCTATCATTCTAAGGTGTTCGATATTGGAAAATATTAAATTCATGTATCATAACAGATCTAATACAATCACACATATCTAATATCTCATTAACATGAATAAGAAAATGGAGTATGACAAACTACAATGATACCCTTATGATTTGAAATGCATCATCTGTCCATATGTTGGTCTCAATTTCTATGAACTTTATGCTAAATTGCATAAGAGAAATTTGTTTTCTCTTACTGAATGTAAAATCGCATTAAAGAAATCGCTTATAAGATTAAATACTTATATCCCCCTGTATTTTATCAAATCTATAGATTCATATATGTATTTGTATGTGCCCTAAAGACATAGGCTAAGGGTCAATATGTATATATATGCACAATGACCTTTAAAATACTTAAGATTGACATATATCTTAATACTTTTACCTATATTATGACAATGTACAACAAACTGTATGACTTAGAACCAACTGATTATCATCTTTATGTATAAAAATATATAGTCATAATACATTAATTATGTACAAATGTATCAAGAGCAAATACAGTGATCCCTGACTAATACGAACTTCAATACCTATATTATATACATGTCGCTCAAAAATAACTAGGCTAAGTCCTTTAGTCAGAGGATCAATAAGCATGAACTCAGTTTCTAAATGTTGCACCTTAATGTCACATTTTTGCATTAATTCCTTTACGGTCAAATATTTTACCTCCAAATGCTTAGACCCTATGATGTTCTTATTGTTGTTACTAAACAATACATCAAACAGATTATCACAATATAATTGAATAGGTCTAGTAATTCAATCAACCACCGATAACTCAGAAATCAAGCTCCTAAGCCAAAACACCTCTGAAGTAGCCTTATAGCATGCTACAAACTCTGCATGCATAGTTAAAGAAGTTATCAGTGTTTGTTTGACACTTCCATGATACTACACCATCTGCTAACACAGCAATGTACCCTGCTGCATACTTCTTATCATTTGGACACTTAGCAAAATTTATATTTGTATAACCTATAAGGTTTAAACTATTACTTTCCTAAATGTCAACATATAATCCTTAGTTCCCTTCAGATATCTCAAAACTTTTACATTTCAATGGTTTATTCCTCAGTTAGCTACATAACTACCCAACAGTCCAACAACAAATGCAATGTCCAGTCTAATACATACCTAGGTATACATCAGGCTACCAAATGCACTATAATAAGTTCATTCTTCATAGCCTCTCTTTTTATATTATTATTTGGACATTGTGTCAAAAATAATCCCTCAGCATAAGAGATAGGTGCTATAACAAGTTTACAATAACTCATATTAAACTTTTGTAATACTCGCTTAATGTATCCTCTCTGTAAGAGACTCAATAAGTGTTGAGACCTATCTCGGTAAATTTAAATACTTATGATATAAGATGTCTCTCCAAGGTCTTTCATGTCAAAATGTTTGGCCAAAAGCTGCTTAACCTTATATAATATGGTCAAGTCATTTTTGCTAGCAGGATATCATCCACATATAAAAGTAGAAAGATAATCTTACCCCCCTAACCTTGCAACACAAGCATCTTTCAAATTTATTTTCCGCAAAGTTAAAGAGTTAACAACCTCATCAAACTTTAAATACCATTTTTTGCAGATTTGTTTCAAACCATATATGGATTTTCTCAATTTACAAACTATGTCAGCTTTGACTTGATCATAAATCCTTCAGATTGTTCTATATAGATCTCTTTATAAAGGTTTCCATTTAGAACAACAATTTTGACAACCATCTAATGTAGCTCCATATGATAATGGGCCAATATTTCCATAAACACTCTAAATGCTTCATTAGAGGATATAGGAGAAAAGATAAATTAAAGTTGATCCCTTCTCTCTAAATGAATCCTCTGGTAACCAATTGGGCTTTAAACTACTCAACTTTATCCTGAGAGTCCTTTTTGGTATTATAAATCCATTTACAACTGATATGTTTGCAATTGTGTGGTAAATCCACAAGCTTTATACCTTATTATGCTTTATGGACTGCATCTCATCCCTCATTGCATCTTACCTCAAATCTGGATCTAATCCATGTCTAATATCACAGTCTTGTTTACTTAGATTGACTATGTACCTTAGTTTGTACAAGTATGGGTTCCTATCCTTAATTGATATGGTACTGAGACCTTGATCCACTAGTTCTGACTGTATGAGTGATGAATATGAAATAACTGTGGTATCCACCCCACTATCATCTGAAGGGTGAGAATGACAACCTTATTAAGATGAGAATGACCAATCTCATCATAGACATCATGCTCCATAAACTTAGTTGTTTATGATTATACTATTCTAAATCCTCTATCTATATGGTAAAATCTTTATCCCTTAGAGTGGTCGAGATTTTTAACAAAATAATGAGTGAAATGAGAATGCAACTTATCTTCATAAGGAAGCCCCATACACGAAGATGAGTGAGACCAGGCTTCTATCCTTTCTAAATTTTAACAGGTGTTTTTGAAACTGCTTTGCTTGACACTCTATTGAGTATATATAAGGCACTCTTTATGGCTTCACCCCAAAGGTAATCAGGTAAATTAGTCTTGGTTTGCATTGACTTCATTAAATCCTTTAAGGTGCGATTCCACCTTTTGCCCATATCGACTACAATATTTTGCTCATGACGACTTGGCATAATAAACTAAGCCACTATTCCACATGATTCTACATATTTGGTGAACGAACCTTTTTCTTATCCTAACACCTCATGTCTACCATAATATTCACCTCCATAGTTAGATCTGACAATCTTAGTTGACCTTCCCAATTGTTTCTCAATTTTAGCCTTAAAGATCTTGAATTTTTTAAGAACTTTAAAGTTTTCTTTAAGCAAGAACACATATTCATAATAAGAATAGTCATTAATAAATGTTAGAAAATATCTTTCATTACACAATGTAACTTTGTAAGGTCCACATATATCAGTATATAAGAGTTTTAATAAGCTAGAAGCACGAGTTTACCTTTTTTCTTTATTTTGGTCAATTTACCCCTATAACATCCAACATATATTTCTAGATCATCATAAACTAGAGTTGAGAGAATGTTATCCTTAACCAATCTCTCGACTCTATCTCTAAAAATGTGACCCTACCTTTTATGCCATAACATATATGAGTTCTCTTTTATTAGGGTTCTCTTTTTAGTAACCTATTCGACAATATACGAAGAAGCATATGTCTCATTAAGGGTAAGACATATTCTATATAATCCATATGACAAAAAGGTGGCACCAATATGTTTTACATTAAAAGATAACTTTACAACAGAAGTTTCAATTTCAAAACTATAACCTTTTTGTAAATTCAAAACATATATAAAGATTAAATTTTGTCTAAAAGATGAGATATAAAAGTGTTATTTAATACAAGTTTGAACCTTGTAACAAACATCTCCCACAGAGATTACATTAACTTCTTTGTTATTGTCTACCATTAGTGTTTTGTCCTCCCTATTAGACTTTCTCTTTTGTATAAATCTCTGCATTGAGGAAGCAACATGATTGGAGGCTCCATGAGCGCTGATGTGCATTTAGATGGTGCAAACGATTGCTCACCAAGTGCCAGAGCACAAACATTTGTCGCCTTCAGTGGCCTGTGGTTAGCAAGCATGTGCTCACCACGTGCCAAACATGCACAGACATTTGTCACCTTCAACAGCCCATGGTTAACACATGCAATTACGCACAAACGCACAAACCGCTTCAACCATGTGTGTTCCACGCGCCAAGCATGTGCCCAATGTCTTACTTACGCACATGCCAACTATTTGGTGCCCCTGTATCACATGTGCTAGACACTAAATGCATCCCAAAAGTAGCAAATTGCTTCTTCAACGTTTGTTCCTCTAGTCGCCAAAAAAGGAAAATTTTGGCAACTTTTTCAATGATTATTCACTGGATTCTAACAATATTTTGTTAGAAAATTACCCCAAAGTCTATTTTTGACCCATTTTTCCACGCAACACTTATTCCAAATCAATTCAAACAATAAATATACAATTTATATAAACAAAAACATATTAATTTCTCCAATTTCCTTATGGAGAAATTTTGAAATCTTCATTCAAATTCATACAATCATGGAACCATTGTCATACTACAATTTAATTAGAACACCAACTTTAATTATAATGAACTTGTATTAATGGAGAAAATGTGAAAAATACATGTTTTGTTATCTATTGCATGATGAACAAGCTCCTCAACATATAAACAAGCTTCTGAAACTTTCCATTGACTTTTATGAAAGTTGTATACCTTTATTTCGTTAACTTCTTTTTGTGTCTTTTTTTATGGATAGGCCTCTTAACAAGTCAGAGAAATTCAATGTCTATGAACTTTAGTTAAGTAGGCAACAAAAGACCTTAGCCGCTATTTATAGCAATCTTATCGGGCATCTCCACACAGGCCTAATACATAATTGGCCCATAATGATTAGGGCCCATTTTCCTAACCAAACTTCAGCCCAATTATCTAGATCCTTTAGTAGGCTTTTTCATTATATTTAATTCATATCAACTTTGATTTTCTTAATTTTAATTTTATAAAAATCCCGTAATTAATAATTGTCTAATTAAAAAATTACTAACACTAGTTCTTTATTGCATCCAATTCTCTCTAACCAGAGCAAGAACACCACGACCCACCACAACTTCTCAAATAACATTTCAAACCAAAAGGAATTTGAATAAAGGAAGTTATTGCATTTTATCAAATAAAAAAGTTATTTGAATCAATGTTTTAAAAATTAGACTGGATATCGAATTGGTCAAAGTAAAGTTTTAAGGTTTAAAAGTTCAAATGTTATTAAATCGTTATAAAACTAGTATATAATAAATAAGAAGTAAAAATTATAAGAATAAGTAACAATATAGCATAAAATAAAATACTTAATTGAAATAAAAAGAATGCACCAATGCCTATTAATGTATAATAAATAATGATAATCTAAAAAATCATTTAGAAAGTTGAAGTATGTTTAAAGAAGAACATTAATAACGACTATAACTATATTTTAACTTCTTTTTTAATGTCCTTCTTTAATCATATTTCTTTAAAATTTAAACATCACTCATTAACACTCTCTTAAATTATCTTAAATGAAAACACATAAGGAAGTAGAATATTTTTCACATGTATAGTCCTCTATTTATATACATGATGGGATCTTAATCTGTAATTTAATCCCTATAATTGTTCCCTATAATCAAGCTAATCTCAATAGTGAATCCCTATAATTATGTACATAATTTGTAATACTCTCTCTTAATTTGGAACATAGATATCAATCAGTTCCAGCTTGTTACAAAGATATTCAATTCGAGTCCCATTTAGTGCTTCTGTAAATAAGTCCCCTAGTTATTTTCCAGTCTTCATATATCTTGTCAAAACTAAGTTTTGTTGCACCTTTTCACGAGCAAAATGATAGTCAATTTCAATATGCTTAGTTTGTTCGTCAAACACTAGATTATAAGCTATACGAAGAGATGCTTGGTTATCACACCATAACTTATCTAGCATTGAACCTTTGACACCAATTTCAATCAATACCTAATATATCCACATTATTTCACACACTGATTATGCCATAACTCTGTATTCTAATTAGAGCAAGATATAATATTTTGTTTCTTACTCTTTCATGATATCAAATTTTCTCACACAAAAACACAATAGCCCAATCTTAGATCTTAGCTAGTCTGCATATGAAAAGCACTATGTTTGAGTGACCATGATTTTTATACAATTGCCTCTTTCGGAAAACTCCCTTCAAGTAACACATGATTTGTTCTAAAGCGGCCCAATGATGAACTGTCGGAGAAGACATAAATTGACTTATAATTCCAATTGAATAAGCAATATAAGGATGAGTTACCATAAGATAACTTTTATAAATATCCATCTTCTATAATTCTTAGGATCTTAAAATAAATATCCATCTTTTATAAGTTATAAATTAGGTGACATAGGAGCATTACATGGTTTAGCCATTAGTTTCCAATTTTGGATAACAAGTCAAGCATACATTTCCTTTAGATAAAAAAATACATGTCATATGACTAGTAGCCAATTTACTAGTAGTGATTTTTTCTACCATTGTCACTTGCCAGCTAAGATGAGATAAGGCCTTATGAACAGTATTAGGAAGAGATATAATGTTAAGAGAGGCAATAAAAGAGTACTAAAAAGATGATAAATGATCATAAGAAAGAAAAGATGAAATTGGTAAGTACATTAGCATTTACCTTTATAGAGAGCAATTGGAAGATTAAGTTTAGTCTCACCAAGATTTGATGTCGAATAAAGAACTAGTGTTGGACATGTATTAGGAACATCTCTTCATCTAGAATAGACATGATGAATAGATGGACATGGTGGTGATGCTTAATTAGTAGGTTTCAAAGCAACATTTAGTAAGTGTTGGGTGATTTGATACACTAACAAATCTCTAGTCTTGTCTTGCCATAAGAAGTATCGGAAAAGGTAAGAAAGTAAGGAACATATTCAATAAACATAATGTCAGTAGACACACGGTACTTATTAAGACTAGGACAATAATATTGATACCCTTTTTGAAGACAAGAATACTCCAGAAAGACGTATTTAACTGACTTAGACTCTAATTTGGTCAGTTGAGGATGAATATCATAGATAAAACATGTACTCCAAAAAATACGAGGTTCAATGGAAAACAAGGGTTTGGTTGGAAAAAGGAAGTGGTAAGGAGTCTTATAGTTAAGAAGAAAAAAAAGAATACAGTTAATAAAAAAACATATTGAAATTGCATCAACCTAAAAACAATTAGGGTCCTATGCAGGGACGTAGCCAGCCAAAATATATAGGGGGCCCAAAATAAATTTTTTAAAAATCTTGGAGAGCCCAAACCTTAAAAATTATATTTTTATATAAAAAAATTAAAAATTAAAAAAATAACTTTTTTTAAATTTTCGCCGAGCCCAGTGCCCCACTGGGCCAAGAGTGGCTACGTCCCTGGTCCTATGTTTCGAACAAAAGTGCCCTGGCTATTTCAAGATGCCTATTTTTTTCTTTCAACAACACTATTTTAAGCTAGAGTGTCAACACTAAATGTCTGGTGAAGAATGTTGTTTTTAAGCACGTAGGTTTAAAATGAATTCGAAAGACATACTTTAGCATTATCACATTACAAAGTATGTACAAAAACATTAAATTGTGTTTTGATTTCAACACAAAAGGCAGTAAAATAGGAAAATAGCTCTGAGCCATTTTTGAAATTCTAGACACAATTTCTTTAACACAGTCAGAGAAGGATGGCCTAACTGACAATGTGCTTCACAAGAAGTTACCATCACAGAGCAAGCAATAGCTTTAGGCACTCACTCAGGAATATCCAGAACATAGCGACCTCTTGATATATATATCCACTACTGATAATCTTCTTTGTCATAAGATCCTAAAAAAGGCAGTAATCTAAGAAAAATGAAACACATCAATTTAAAGCCTGAATAATCTTGCTAACATATACTAAATTAAAAGAAAACCTGGTAGTACTAAAACATATGATAAGGAAATTAAAGGAGTTGGATGAGCTATTTCAGAACTAAGAGCAGATGAGATAAAAGCATCTCCTAAAATAAATATGGAAGGAGAATTGTGGGATTTAAAGATGGTAAGCAGATTAGGATGACCTATCATGTGATTATTTGCACCATAATCAATGACCTAGTAGGTGTTGTTTAGCCCAAAAAAGTAAATTATTTTGATTTCGATTAAATGATCTTCCATTATTTAAAATTAAAAAAGTAATATAACATTTAATTCTTCATAAACCTTTTTGAAATTCATGAAATAGGTCTGAGGAGACTAATTATGTTGTTTAGCCCAAAAAAAATCCTACAAACCTCATAAATATAAGAAGGATTCTCTTTTCCCAAATATAAAAACTCTAGATAATTATTAATTCCTTAACATGCTTTCAGTGATCAATCACGCTGACCACTTTAGTATCTATCGAATTCTGAATATGCAAAAATAACCTAGCATCATGCTTCAACCATTCTTTTCTTGTTCCATTAGTACTTGGAACATCAGTAAGATGGTATTTTAAATAACTTTATATATGATTAGGATAACCTTAAATTTTTAAAATAATAGATTATGAGACATAACTTTTATATATCTCATTTTTTATATATTTTTTAATGGAAAACATTTTCATTTATGAATTTTTAATATTTTTATAAATCATTATTTATAAGTCTCTATTTGATGAACTTCAACAACTTAGTTGTGATGTCAACAAAGGGTTCCAGGAAGATTTAGAGAAATTTTGAATATAAATCTAAATAAACTCGTATATAATTTAAGACATTATATCTCAATTTACAATCTTAAAATAATAAATTATTAATCATATATTTATATATAATTAATTTTATTCTTATGTATTTTTGATATTAAACAACTCTATTTGTAAATTTTTGAAAAAAATTAAATATAAATTAGGGTTAATTATAAAAAATCTCAAACTTTATTTAATTTTGTAATATTAGCCTAAACATTAAAAAGTGATATTAATACATTCTAATTTTCAATTTGTTGTAAAATAATTCGACATTAAATTCTTTTAATATTTCTGACATGATTGGTTATATTAGATTAATATTTTTATGTAATTATCACGTATTCTATTTTTATCATGTAATTATTTTATTACTTAATAAATTTTAAAAATAAAAAATTTAACGTCAAAGGATTTCTTTCTTCTCTTCTCCATTAGAACTCAGTCTATTTTCTTTTTCCCCGCTGGCGCTCATTTCTCGGCTAACTCTAGTGGCTTCCTTAGTTGGTATTGTCTTAAAATTTTTCAAGGTTTTAAAAATCGGATCGAACCGATTGGACTGATCGGAAAAAGTTTAAACTGGTCAGTAATTTGATTCAATTTTAACTAATAACATGTTAGTGTAAAAACCAACTAGTTTGTTAGAGAACGGTTACCGGTTCGATGATACAAAATACCTAATTCTTTGCCTCGATCAGTCGCCCCTTCACCATTTCAGATTTTGCTAACAAAAGTTGAGAACAAAATTTTCCCGAGGTTTTAAAAATCTCTTATACAAAGAACAAAGCTTTGAATAAGTGTTAGTCTACTGTGGAAAAAATGAACAAAACCCAGAATATGACTGCTCTGGATTTCAAACGCCACCTCACCACCACCAATCCTCCCCATCCATACCTATTCTTTGGCTTCAAAGTTCTTGCCTTGAGAAGAAAGAAACGAAAATAATAACGAATGGGAAAGTAAAACTGAAGTAAGAGGTTTGACCCTCCATGAGGTATTGTTAAAAACAGTAAACTAGAAGAAATAAAAGAGAACGATGAAGGATTTTCATTGATATGTTGCTGCAGAAAATCGACTCAGCCTAGATATAAGGTAGGGGTCTAACAAACTTTTTACAAAACGACAAAAAATAATCATTGTCTATATAACAGAAAAAACATTTATTTATATATTCTTAACACTCCCCTTCAAGTTGGATGGTGGTATATGTCAATCACACCCAACTTGGATAGTAAGTAGTCATGTTGATGATAGCCAAGCCCCTTCGTGAAAATGTCCGCCAATTGATCCTTTGTTGAGATGTGTCTAGTTTCTACAAAACCATTCTGAATACTTTCTCTCACAAAATGACAGTTAATCTCTATGTATTTAGCCCTCTCATGATAAACTGGATTTGTTGCGATTTGTATTGCTGCCTGATTATCACAAAAAATAACAACGGGTTTATTACCCTTGATTCCTAGTTCTGCTATCATTCCAAGTAACCATTTTAACTCAGCAACAGTGGAAGCCATGCTTCTGTATTCAGCCTCTGCTGAAGACCTTGATATTGTACTTTGTTTCTTTGATTTCGAAGAAAGTAGAGAGTTGTCAAACTTAATACAAAATCCTGTTACAGATTTCCTTGACATAAGGCAAGATGCTCAATCAGAATCACAATGAGCAATTAACATTGGATTTTCTGATGAATTGAGAAGAATTCCCTATTCTGGATTCCTTTTGACATGTCTAACAACTCTCAATGCGGCTTCATAATGAGATTTTTTTTGTTTATGCATAAATTGACTCAAATGTTGCACACTATACACTACAAGAAAATTGTCAAATAGCAACGGAATTATACCGACGGAATGACAATCATATGTGAATTGCAACGGGACTCGCTAATCCGTCGGTGACAGACAAAAACTTTGCGACGGTTAAGTAATTTGTTGCTAACGTTGGTGGGAAAATTTTGCGGTTAATTATAGCGACGGACCTATGCCGATGAATATGGTTCCGTCTGTAAATAAAGACGGAATAAAAACGTCGGTCGGCAAACTTGTCGGGGAGAAATGGTTATTTAAGAACGTCGTCGGGAAATTAGGTTAGGAATCTGAACGCAACGACGGAAATTTTTAATTATACCGACGGATAAATTTCGTCGCCAAAAATAAATTAAATCGTCTTCCTCCCTCCCCTCCTCTCTCCTCGCCCCAACTCTCCTCTTCTCACTCTCTCCTCTCCTCCGACGATGTTCGTCCTTTGTTCGCGTCCGACCACCTACTGTGTCTTCGGCGACCACAATGTCCGTCTTCTCTGGCGACAACTACCCCCTGTCGCCTATCCTCTGGTGGATCCGAAGGTAAGGTGTGGGTTATGCGTTTTTTTTCTTCATGTTTTTGGACTGATTTAATGCATTATATTTGTTTATTTAGGTTTGATTGGTCTTGTGTGAGTGTTTTGCATGTTCATAATGGAAAGAATTAAAGGATTTGTGTTTAGATAGGGTTGAGATGGTTTTTCCCTCAAGGTGCTCGATGGAATGCATTATATCTGGGCTAGTATGTGTCAGATATAGAAGTTTCCCAATCAATCTCTAGTAAATAGTAGCATCTGTCAAGACTTCATCATCAACTTTCAACTGTAAAGATTCATCAAAATTTGCAGTAGTTAACTTTAGATTTTGTTCCAATGGAGTAAATGCTGGCTTTGCTCTAGTTAATCCAAGATCTTGAATCAACTCAAGTGCATACTTCCTCTGACTTAACACTATATGTGACACCCTAATACCCCCTGGGAGGATACGTGGATGCCACACAATACAGTACCAACAAACCAAAACATTTCGAGGAAGAATAGCATTCAAAAATAAACATTCCAAAATGTACAAAATATTTTATACATGCATTTCCAGAATCTTAAACAAACATGCATTATATCATAAAAGCTTAATACAAATTTGTTCCAAAAATCGAAACTAGTCTGAAATATAGTTATTACGAAAACTTTCAACAATTCAGAATCATACACTTTATATACAAGCCCAAAAACAACTTCCAAATACATTTTTATCAAAACAAGACTCAGACTTCATTGGCCATTGCGGTTGACTCGTCCCAGTCCTTAATCTTCACTTTGAACCTACACGAGGCAAATCCACCGTGCTACGCATATAGCTTAGTAAGTAATAACTAATCTATATTAAATGATTTCTTTAACAATAAATCAGACATAATGCATTTCAGAACAGATTTTATAATTAACAGAACTGTATAACACAGGAGGTTATAAATCCTTCAGACTCAGAACGTAATTTAGCTTATGTCATAATCAAACAGATATCAAAATACAAAACCAGATGACTGCTAAATCCATTTACAGAAGTGGGTAACGGGACTTATACAGAAGAGACCAAAATCTCGACACCGAAGTGTCACAGAAGAGACCAAAGTCTCGACACTGTAGTTTCAATAATAGAAGACACCAAAGTGTCACAAAAGTGACCGAAGTCTCGACACTGAAGTGTCAATAACAGAAGACACCGAAGTGTCACAGAAGTAGCTGCAGACCCTTCTAGGCATGCCTATTTACCCATAACTAGGAGTTAACGGTTGTAAAGCAAAACAGAGCCATTTTAGATATTTTATGTGCAAAGAAAGTAGTCAATCATATTCACATATAAGTAGCACTTCCAATGATATAAACATGTATCAAACGCGCCTCGGACAATTATTGTCCAGAATTTAGAACACTATCAGCATACGTCAATTCAACAAGCAGAACAAAGTAAGGTAAATAACACTTCAATATCTCATTTATCAATCAATACCTCAGACCTTTATGTCCAAAATCAGTACACAATTCAGTATACATCCATCAATATCAATTTAATTCAGTAATAAATAAAACAAATCAAGGTGAGACCATCTGAGGTTACTCATAAAATTTACCATCTAAATTACTTACAAAAGTTACCGTCTAAATCACTTACCAAAAGTGCCCTTACTATTTATTGCCTCGAAGTCCCGAAAATATCTGGAATCGATCGCTCTAAGGGTTCCTTTATAACATTTAACACATATACAAATCACTATTGCACAATTGAAAACATATTCCTTATGCACATGTACTTAAATAACT
>JANZLX010000002.1:9929972-9943149 GCA_025531955.1 Erythroxylum orinocense | reverse complement strand
GAGAAATGTTCCTCATTGTCTTAATTTCATAATGCCACCAAAATCATTAAATTTGGTGCACTACACCAAGAGTTATACTCCAAAACATTTCAGACTATCATTATGCTAACACATTTCCAACAATTTACTTCCATCCCAGAATTGACAATCTTAGACGCTGAATTAAAATTCACTTTCTTCAGACAAATTGTAACCCTATTTCTCTAGTTTAATCCAAATCAAGAATCATCTAATTTGGATAACTAAAACAATAGTTATAGCCAAAATACCGAGGCATACTCAATGAACATAGACATTTTCCAACTTTTAACTTTCAACATTTCAAATTTAATCCATCTTGTATCTAAATCATATTTCCCATTTGAATTAAATTTTCATGAATTCCTCCTTTCTTTACACATGAATAATTGCCAATAATTCACTTAATAATTCTAGCTTCCATATAAGGTTCGGGGTCCAACAGTACTGTTTGCTTAGAGACTGATCTCGGAATGAAGCTATTTTTCAATAATGTCAAACTTAATCCTCATATGAGGTTTAATATGATTTCTACTGGTACACTTGATGACGAAGGTTATAATAATCAATCTTCAAGGGGGAAGTGGAAACTCACTAAAGGTTCCTTGATTATCGCACCTGGAGAAAAGGTTTCACGTTTATATTGGACCAAGGCTACAGTTTCTGTTGATGGTGCTAATGTTGTTGCCAGCAATGATTTATTGAAATTATGACATAAGAGGCTTAGTCACATTAGTGCGAAGGGACTTCATCAATTAACCAAGAAGAACATGATTTTTGGTCTAAAAGATGTCACATTAGATAAGTGTTCTTATTGCTTGGCGGGAAAGCAAAATAGAGTGTCCTTCAAGAGTAATCCTCCTTCTAGAAAATCAAAGGTTCTTCAGCTAGTTCATTCAGATTTTTGTGGTCCTATGAAAACTAGGACACATAGTGGTTGTCTATATTTTGTGACCTTTGTTGACGATCATTTTAGAAAGCTATGGGTCTATCCTTTGAAGAGGAAAGATCAAGTTCTTGGTGCCTTTAAAGAGTTTCAAGCCTATGTTAAGAGAGAGACAGGGAAGAAACTGAAGTGTATTCGCACTGATAATGGTGACGAGTATTGTGGACCTTTTGATGCATATTATAGAGAGTAGGGTATACGGCATCAGAAAACGTCTCCTAAAACTCCTCAGTTGAATGGCTTAGCAGAGAGGATGAATAGAACTTTGGTGGAAAGAGTCCGATGTTTGCTTTCTGAAGCAAAATTGCCCTAATCATTTTGGGCGGAGGCTTTATATACTGCTACACATATTATTAATTTGTCTCCTACTTATGTTTTACAGGGTGATGTTCCTGACAGAGTTTGGTATAAGAAAGATGTATCTTATGACCATTTACGTGTCTTTGGATGTAAAGCTTTCGTACATGTGCCTAAAGATGAGAGGTTCAAATTAGAAACTAAGACGCGACAGTGTGTTTTCATTGACTATGGCCTTGATGAGTTTTGCTATAGATTCTATGATTTGGCTGAGAAAAAGCTTGTTAGAAACTGTGATGCTGTTTTTATAGAAGATCAGAATATTGAAGACATTGGTAAGGAAGAGAAGATGAAATCTCCCGATAAAAATGATTTGGTTAATCTTGATCCAGTTCAAGAGACAGAGACACCTGGTGATGTTGAGTCTGCAAATGATATTGAGGTGCATGATAATCTTCCAAGCAATGATGATGTCTATGAGGATGTTACAGAAGAGTTAGATGCTCCTACCGTTGAACCTGATGTTCCACTTAGGAGATCTAATAGACAGCGAGTTCCTTCTACTCGTTATTCATCTCACAAGTATGTGCTTCTTACTGATGGGGGAGAACCAGAGTCTTATGAAAAAGCTATGGAGAGTGAGAAGATAAATGAATGGAAAGCATCCACAGATGATGAATGGAAGTCTTTAATGGAAAGCATCACAGATGATGAATGGAAGTCTTTACTGGATAATCATACCTTTGACTTAGTTACATTACGTAAGGATAAAAGAGCTTTACAAAATCGTTGGGTTTTTAGGGAGAAAATCGAAGATTCCCAACAGGAAATTCAGGGGACTTTCTTCCGGTGAGCTAAGTTGGATGCAGATTCTTTCTTTTTTTCTTAGTCCGATGAACTTTGAGATTGATATGTCAAAATTTATGGAATATAGTTAATTTCCTTTTTTTTTTATATAGCAGAAAATGAGTGTTTGGTGAATTTTCTTAAACAGATGCGTCGAATTGACAATAAAAGGAGTCCTTTTCCGCTCAAACCCCCATCTATTTATGATTCGCGACCTATTTATTTCAGCTCCTGAAATTATATGACAAAGCACATGTTTGCTATGCCCTCATGTAGCCCTTGGGTTTGCCTTGCCTATCAAATTTGCTCCTTTCTGATTAGTCACGCTTGCTTTTAGATCACATACTTTAACAAAATGGCCTTTCTTATTTGCCATTGGTGATGAAGGAATCTGTGTAAGGGCAATATATTTGTTATAATAATAAAGAAGAAAATGGAATTGGATATCAAAGTTCTTTAACTCAGGGAGACCAGTTTCATTTAAAATTGAAAACGATAAGGAGAATTTAATTGGATGTGGAGATTATTATAGAGAGTAGTTTCTTCATTTAAAATTTAAAACTTTAAGCTTTGTCACTTAAGTTTAGCGAAAATGTTCAGGTCTTAGTCGCTAATTATATATCTTGAACTTTTGAGTTGTAATGTCTCTCAAAGAGCTGGTGAGTTGTGCTTCTATTCATGTATCTGAAGATGTAACTGTTGCATATTTTGTTGGATGGAGCTTTCCAACCCAAGCTATAAATTATAACGCACTTTTCATAGGGTCTGGTGAAGCTAGGATTGTTGGTGCAGTGGAGGCCTTGAAGGATAAGGGCATTTGCAAGTGGAATTACACAATGATGCCAACGATACAACATGCCCACAACAAAGTTAGGTCCTATTCTTAATTCAAGATGTTTTCTTCAACTACTACTACCACTTCATCAACTGCCTCTGGCAGGAATGAAACGAGGGATATTGTTACAAAGGAAAAGGAATAGTGTGCGAAGAAAGTTATGGGACTTAAAGTTGCTGAAATGACGGATACAATGGAAGAGTATGTGAAGAAAGTTCTGGACTTAAAGCTGCTGGGTCCGGGTAGATTGAAAAGAAAACATAGTATGGTCTTGTATCCGAATCTTGGTTTCGTTTCTCGGGTTTCTCCAAGAAAGTTCCGATTTTTAGCTTGTACAAATATTTTGAACAAAAGTAATTTTTATCTATGTTGATTTGGCCTTGTAATAAATAAATTTAGAAAGAAAGTTTATTTTTTTATATTTCATGTGTAAAACATTTTAAATATTTAAAACTATTTCAATTGTTTATGTCAATGAATTAATTTAATTGTATTAGATATTTTAATAATTATAAAATAAAAATATCCAATACAATTAAATTAAAAATAATTAATTTTGAAATAATATTGAGAAATGAATTAAATTAAAATTTAAAATTAAGAATTAATCTTATAATATAAATAATATGAAAAACACAATAATAAAATCAAGCGTATTTTTATTTTCAATTCTTCTTATCCATTATAAAAAATGAAAATTACAAACAAAAGAAAGAAAGTGTAATCAAACACTTCTAATTAAATTTACTATTTAAAAGTTGAAGCCTAATCAAAATAAGGTTAAAAGTGCAAATTTAACTTAAATGTTCTTAAATAAATATAAATTTAAATCTTATCGTTATTTAAAATAAATTTTGAATAAACATAATTTTTTTATTTAATTAGAGTATAGATTTAGTCTCACTTGGCACAATAAAATTTTATTTAATTTTTATCAACTCTAATTAATCTAATTTTATCTCAATAATAAGCTAATTAACCTTAAACTCTCACTTCCCTAATTCTCATCGTCTGGCTCCGGCATCAACCGCATGCGACAGCTCCACCGTGGAAGTATCGACCACCGTGAACTTTTGAATTACTCAAAACTAACACCAAAGCGCAACAATGGGGAGACAAATATAGCTTATATATTATATACCCTGAATCAATAAAATTAGAACAATATATTTCTTAATCTTTTAGCTTAATTATTCCAAAGTCCACTAATCATCCTACTGATCTCCTTATCCTTCCCCGGGTGGAGGGGCTTCAATTTTGCATGCTGCTCAGCAAAGAAGTAGCAGTACCCGCTTCTATTTTGTTTGGGATGAGCAAGATTCCTCTTTGACGTTGAATACCTGTCGTAGTTCGAGCGTCGCCGATGTTGTTGGCAGCAAGACTAAAATGCTTTGATGCTTGGCATGATAGACTCAGTGGTGCCCAGTAAAGAACTCCTTTGAACATCTTTAAAGCCCACAGTGACACTAACAAGATACTGACTCTTGAATGTTCCATCAATTACTCCTGTTACTGGAGAACTAGCTGATGATGGCGATCTTTCATGGTGGAGCTGTCGCGCGCGTTAAACGAGATGATGAGGACCGGTGTTTAAGCTGAATTAGGTTAATTAGGAGATAAAATTAGGTTAATTAGAATTCACTAAAAATTAAACATAATTAACTATTTTTAAAAAAATAAATTTTATTAAAAACTAAAACGCAAATTTCAAATAAAAAATATTAATTTTATATTACGTTAATAATAAGATAATATATAATAAACAAATATTGATTATATTTAAATTTTTATTTAAATCATATTTTATTTTAATATTTAAATTTTATTTAATTGCTCTAAAATATCAAGATCTAACTTGTAATTTAGTAAAAATGTCATAGTTAAATTTATATTTAATATTTTTTATTAAAATAATAAGTAAAGAATTGAGTAAAAAATATATTTTTAATAATTAAGATGAATATTACATAACTAATATTTAATGTTTTGTAGTTATCATATTATTAAAAAATAATTATATTTTACTATTTACCCTGATGTTTATTTTCAATATTTACTAGTTTCTAGCCAAACTTTTATCTAAGATAGTTTTACTTAGACAGAAAGAAAAAAACAATTGAAGAGAAGGAAAGAGAACATAGGAAGGAGTTGTTTCCTGAGGAAGAAACAACTTCATAAGGATTATGAACTTTGTAAATCAAGATGTTTCTTTTCCACAATATATACTAAAATAAGAATTTTCTTTTTTTCTTCTATTTTTGTATTTATAATATTTTCGGGTCGTGAGAATTAAATTTTAAATTAAATATACAAATTATTGTATCAAGTTAAATTTTTATTAGACAACATTAGTGAACTACTCTTTTCTTTCAAAATTATGAAAACTCGTGGAGGCAATTGTAAAATATTTCTATTCATCTTGGATATATTTGAGTTAGTATAAACTTTATTAAATAGCTAATTTTGTAATTTAACAAATAACGCCAATCCCAACCTCTCTGTGGATAGCAGATGGGTTTAGCTTGTAAACTCGCTTATGTATCCCTTGGCTGGCATCTTACTACAATCCTCGTGGATTCCATGTACAATAATTTGAAGTGACATCTTCAATAAATTTTATGTGTCAACATACATAATGAAAAAACTTAATTAAAGAGCATAAAGAGTGGAGCCAAGCCAAAGGTAGAATCTTTCTTTAATCTGTTGAGGGCACCGATAAAAAGGATACTTAATAACTAAAATAAGCGTGGCCAAGAAGCTCTTAAGCCAATTTCTAGCTAACTCAAACAACTTTATTGTGGACAAACT
Organism: Erythroxylum orinocense; assembly: GCA_025531955.1. Classification (NCBI taxonomy): domain Eukaryota; kingdom Viridiplantae; phylum Streptophyta; class Magnoliopsida; order Malpighiales; family Erythroxylaceae; genus Erythroxylum; species Erythroxylum orinocense. The sequence continues at coordinate 9,937,399 of JANZLX010000002.1, read as the reverse complement.
AAAACAGACATTTGGTGCATCCCATGGTCAACGTCATCAGCAAAATGAAGAAGTTGGTGTACGGGAATGAACTAGGATGCTATGATCACCAGCGAGGAAAGAAGCGTTCGATAAAAGGTCTCTTCTTAGAGGCTGCCCATGGCGCACTAACACGAAAAGAAGGTGAAGGTGCTATGCTTGGTGGTTCTGACCAGCCCCAGGAAGGTTTAACTGTGATAGCAAGCTTTTGGGCACCTTGCGCACAGTGCTGTGCTACACCGCAGATGTACCATTTGTTTCCTGCTGTTTTCAGTATTATTGTGTCATTCCCTGACGTTAAGGGCTGTGTTGCTGCTGGTTTTATGCAATTCTGGAATTCTGTTCCGTTCACTGGAATCACAGTGTGCTTGCCAACTGGATACTTGAATACTGCCACCACCATTTACATGTAGTGGAAATAATTAAAACTTGGTATGGAAAGAAAGAAAGAATCTTGTTTGGTGATTTTTAACCAATACTTGTATTGTTAATGCATTAAAAAGGAAGTTATTTACATACTGAGTTTGTCTCCAACCCGGAAGTCCTTGCCCATTGCCCAAGTTTTGTAATCAAAGTTGATGGTCCAACCAGTTTCATCACCAACTACAAACTCTTTAGCTTCAGTGATTTCCCCAGCAATGGCAGCAATAAGTGCAAGTACCACAACGTATACACTTGGAGAAGCCATGAGTCTGTGAATGATCGCAAGAAATCAGCTCTTGTGATTGTATTTTGAAGGCTGTTTAGAACACAAAGGCACTATTACTGCTTACTACAATCATGGTCTTCTAACACATATTTATAGAGTTTTTGGGGTTAATAGTCTGAGTGTTAATCTTATAATCGGTGAATTTAACGGCCAAGGACGGCTGACAATTTCAGCCGAACACGGGGACGGCAGGAGTCTACGGACAGCACTAAGGCTTGGCGATCACTACAACCAAGAATAAATTAATATGTACTAACTTGAGCTTGTTTTCTAGTCGATGAAATTTATTGCCTTCATGGGTGTTTGAATATATGCAGCACTTAGCTAAATAGTTGAAGAAATTCGTCCTCACTTCCTAAATACCATTTCAACACTAATCATAACATCTCTCTAATTGGATGCCTTATACATAATTTTTTTATGTGCATGATACATGATTATTCCAATCTCCTTATTCGCCCCTTGGGTGTGCTAAAAGGGGAATAACGGATATACTGCTTGGAAAGTACTTGTATGCGTAACCAATACATATACTTCTCTTTGTGGGTAGCACCTCAATCAAAGCGTTACTGCTGATCAAGTTTGTTGTACATTATTGAAGAAGTTTATTTTTTTTTCTTTCTCTTTTATAACATGCATTAAATTTTTATAATTAAAACTTTGATATTGTTTGTATACTTTATATTGCAATTTTCAAAGTTAGGAAAAGAAAGAAAATCTCGTAATGATGGAAGCTTCCATATTTACATGTTCATGATGTGATTAGTAACTACTAGTGACCATCTTGGCAAAAATTGGCAAAGCAGGCCAGCAAAAAAAATTGGCGAAGCAGGTGATTAGTAACTACCAGTGACCAACTTGGCAAAAATTGGCGAAGCAGGCCAGCAAAAAGATTGGCGAAGTAGGCCAGCAACGGAGAAAAGCTAAAATCATAATTATTTCAGATGGCTATTTGTGATTAGCTTGTAGTCGTAGAAGTTTGTTCCGCCAATGCAGATCCTCGTGGAATTCAAAATTTAAAGATAAGAAGTTCACATTTCTATGTTATTTTAAATTCCACTTCCATTCCTGTTAAGTTTGAAGTATGCTCCGGTAGGGGCTAAATGTCTAAATTGGGGCCAAACTTTTTAAAGTTTGATTAGTTTGGAGCCAAATATTTTAATTTGCTCAATTAAGGCCTAAATGTTATCGAATCTTCTTAATATTAAGCTATTTTGGAAGAAAATTTAAAAATGTCATACACGCTTCGTTATGGAGCGGCAAGTTAGATTTTAGATGCTATGTAAAAAACACACATGGCTTACATGAATTTTTAGAAAAGAAAAAAATTATTTCAAAACCCTAAATTTATTTCTAATCCTCAAATATTCACCCTCTCTCTCTCGAACACTTACCCAAATCTTATCCAATCCGGCATCTTACATCTTTCACGCACCATCACTGCCGATCACTCCAATCCCTCTTGTCGATCCGCCTTCTAATAGTGTGAGCTTTCTTTCTAGAAGTGGTGAATAGGTGCTTTAGAACCCCATTGTCAATGATGAAGATGCTTGGGTCTAAAAAGGGTAAGTAATTTTAATTTGTGGCTTTTTGGAGATTTGAACAATAAGATTTGAGTGCATTGTTTTCTGCTGAAGTTTTGATGGGAAGCTTCTTGTAGTTTGTGTTCAATGATTTACTCTGTATTGAAGAAGACTTGATACTAAAACATAACTAAGTTTGAAATCTTAATATAGATGAATAAGGAGTAGAGAATTGATCTTCATACGGTCAAGGCAAATACCATTTCACACTGTCCATTTACAAACAATACATGTGCCCTTTTTGCCTCTTATTCCCTCCCCAAATTATCTTCTTGTTTATTGGTTTGAATAGCGTATTCGTGTTACTTATGTGGATAGTGAGTAGCAACTCAGTTCATGATTGGATTTTGAACAAGTATTGGAAGGTATTGATATACTTGTATTCTCATTGAAGCCCCAAGTTGGTAATAACTCTTGCTCCTTTCTATTTTTACTCCTTTGTTTCCTTTTAACTTCATAGTAAAACCATATGTTTACTTTAGGATTTGCATTTCACCATTCTGACTTTGTCTCAAACATTAGTTGTGGAATTGGAAATTTTTGCAGTTTGAAAGGTTTACATTGCTCACTGTTCTCTATTTTTTAAGAAAATCCTTCTCTCTCATTTCATCGTTCTTCTTCCCCAAAAGCTTTTTTTCCTTCTGCAATTTGTACTACATTTTTTAAGACTTCAGCTGGGAATACTTGAGAATGAGCTCAATTAGTAGTTCTTCAAGATAATGAGGTCAATTAGAGGATCAGTTTGTCATTTTTCTTGTTGTAATGAAGGGTTTACTAGAAATTTTTTGAAATTTTCATCTTTGATAGTAAAGGAACTCGTTCTAACCTTGATTCGAGGTCATATAAGTTGATTTCTTCAACTTACCCAATTGAATGTCTAACGCCACAAAATCTTGACTTCATAAATACTTTTGGATCGTGAATTGTACATCCCAAGGTGAATAGTGACACCCGAGACCTAAACTATATTTTATTTTATTTGGCATCAGATAATATTGTTCAAGGATAGCCTGATGATCAAATTAGAGCTCCAAAAGAGTTCGTTTTGAGGGATTGAGCAAGAGTTGACCAGTGGTCAAAATTTGACCCAAAAATGGGTGAAAGTCAAACCCAAAAGTATTAGTGAAAATAATGATATTAATTAAGATCTTTATGTGAGGTTGATATATTTCTTCTAGGTATTTTTATTGAAAAAAGGAAAAAATGGATTAAAAGATAAAGTTAATTTTGAAAAAAGAATTGGAAAACTTTTAATAAGGGACCACATGACATTTTTTGTCAACTTCCTATTCTCTTCTTCTCCAAAACATTACTGAGAATACCTCCCTCCTTTCTTCTCCATTTTTCTTTCATTTCTTTCATTTTCAAGCCAACTTTCTTTAATTTTAACCCCCAAATCACCTATTAAACACTAAGTCATCAACCTAGGGTCCCTAAACTCACCATATTAACAAAAAAAAGAATGTGAAAAGATGAAGAAAAGGTATATAGGTGTTCTTGATGAATAGTACTTGAAACTTTATAAGGTGAGTTAATGGAGTTTTAATTATTTTTAGTACATGATTTTGGTGTAGTTGCATGCGTTGATGAATAAAATGCATGAAATTTAATTTGTTATGCAATATTATAAAGATAAAGAAGATGAATTAAAGGAGAAAGAGAAAGAGAAAGAGAAGGAATAATGAATTGATGATGAAATTGAAGTTTAACTTGAACATCAATTTGGTATGTGTTCTTGTAATTCTACTTTTTCCTAAAAATTGTGTATTAGGAAATTTAGGGTTCTTGAGTAAATGGGTTTTATGAAATTGTTGCTAAAAATATTTAATTGGTTGTTAAATGAAGTAGTATATGTGATTAACTGAGACTTTGGACTAATAATTCGTTTTTCCCCAATTGGCATACATTATGTTTGAATTGAGAAACTTGATATACGTGTTATTGTTAAGTAATTGGTGAGATGAATATGTCTTGAATGTTTTATGAATTAAATTAAAATCAATAACGGAAGAAAAAAAGAAATTTACTTTGGTCGGATATGAAATAGCTTGAAATAGTTATTATGAGCTTTTATTATGAAATTTCAAATAGAATTTCATTAGATTTGCCCCTAGTAAAATAGATAGGAATTGGAGGAATGTGATAAGGTCGGCATGCCAATTAGGAAGTTAGCAGTACTACGTCATGATATACATTACCAGACTGTATGACTCCGAGAGCTCAATTTTGATGTAAGACATTCGATTTATTTTATGAACTGTATGGCTCCAAAAGCTCAGTTCCAATATGAATGTATATAAAAAAATGGATCGTATGGTTTCAAGAACTCGATCTTGCATTTTTAAAAATCCCACTTATCCGGCTAGGTGATGCAATTCTGTTGGATTTTACTTTGGGGAAATTACAGAAAGTAAATAAATGTATGATTAATGATTAAAAATAAATGAAGATATTTATATGTGAAAAAAATATATATTATGCATGTTATGGTTGAATAAATTGAATTGAATGAGAAATAGAATTGCTTGAACACCATTAAGCCTATAACTTAATGTGTGAATTTTCTTTCCGCGCGTAGGTTTTGAAGAGAATTAGAAGAAAGCTATGGTGGATCTACTATAAGACAAGAGTCACATAAAGGATCTTGAAAGATTTGGAGGTGGATGTACTACAAATTTTTATTTTATTTTTGGTTATGACATGTACATATAAAGAAATAAGGATCTTACATGATTTTATTGTGAATTATATATGAATAAATGAAAGTTATGTATGAAATCTAGTTTAGAGGTGTTGAAAGGTATTGGAGGATGGATAAATTATTTTGTTACGGAGTTTGACAAAGAGATGAATAGTTGAGTAATATGCATGAGAAATGTATTGAAGTTTCTTGCAAGAGGTTTTAAGTAAATATAGAGCAAACTATGTAAAAATTTTATAAAGTGAATAGTAATTGTTAGAATAATGAGGTTTTAAATAGAAAATGTTGTAGTTTGAAGTATTTGGTATTTAAGAATATGGTAACACTAGGTATGCCGATTCCTTTATCGAGTATGGGGTGATACATTTAGTGTTATCAGAGCCATTAGGCAGTTTTGGGGTCTATAATTAAGGAAACAAAGAAAAAGTGAATTGTGTACATGCCAAATAAAGGATTATATGAGAATATGATGTGAATCTAATGTAGATTCACCCTTTCTATCTATTATAGATTGAAGAATGGAACCAAGCACTTTGGGAGCTGCTGAGGGAGAAGAGGAAAGTCATGGCTTAGCTAGTGATACAAATAGAGGTATGACAAGATAGCCAGCATAGCCCGTATCACCACCTCTGGTCACCCAGTTCCTAACCTGGTAGAATTTTTCCAAACTATGAGGAATTATATGAAACAACATATTATTGATGCTCCTCTTATACAGCCATAACCACCTCGTCCACGACAAAAGCATGCATTGGAGAAAGCCAAGTGGTTAGGAGCGGAGGATTTTCTGGGGGAGTCATCAGTTACTGCTCCAGATGATAAATTTTGGTTAATCAAGATAAATAGAATTTTTTATCTTCTCCATTGCACACCAGAAGAGAGATTGGAATGTGTGGATGGTCTTCTTCAGGGACTAGCATATCAATGGTGGGAGTCTATTAAATAACTTGTTCCACCACAGGATCTTAATTGGGAGAACTTTTTATCCCAATTTGTAGATAAATATATAAGGGAGGCTTATAAGGATGAGAAGAGGGATGCATTCCTTCATTTGAAACAAGGGTAGAGGAAAAAAATCAAAATATGAGAAAGAGTTTGATAGATTGAGTATGTATGCCGAGAGATTAATTCCTACGATGGCAGATACGTGTAAGAGATTTGAAGCAAGCCTCCACTATGACATTAAGAAACTTCTTATTACACTACAGATTGGGGATTATAAAGAGATGGTGAAAGTAACCTTGAGGATTGAAAAGGTTAATAATGATGAACAAAAATGGAGATATAGGGGACAACAAAAGAGGAGTCAAGGACAATCTAGTTCATCCTTCTCAGCTAGCAAGAAGCAAAAGTCTACCGCCAATCAGGGTAGAGTCAGAGATCAATTGTTAGGTTAGGACAACCGGCTCATCTATAGTTAGCATAGCAGGTGGGTCAAGACATGGGGTAGTTATCCCATGTGAGCATTGTGGGAAGAAACATGGCGGACAATGTTAGAAGGTGATGGGAGCATGCCTACGATGTGGATCTATAAAGCATTTTCAGAGAGATTGCCCTGGTAGACGGTATCAAGCAATTAATCAAGCAGAGAGATTAGTTCCTAAAACTTCGAGGGGCACAGGTAGAAGCACGGGAGCTAGTTCTGGTGCTAGTGGTCAGAGGGTCACATAAGAGACAGTGATGGACCTAATACCCGTACTCCAGCTCATGCATATACTGTACAGGCCCGTGATAACCAGGATGCCCCATATGTGATTATGGGTACTTTTACTATCTTTGACATTTATTCTCATGCATTAATAGACCCAGGATCTACACATTCTTATATATGTATACCATTGCTTGAAAATATGTTGTTACTTGTTGACACTCTTGAACATGATATTCTAGTTACAAATCCTTTAGGTCATAGTGTGGGGGTAAATAGGGTTTACAAGAATTGTTCATTACAAATACAAGGTTATGAATTTCTTGGTGATTTGATTGAATTACCTTTCCGCGAATTTTATATGATCCTTGGTATGGACTGGCTATCTAGATATCATGTTGTGGTAGATTATCATCTTAAAAGAATCACTCTTAGAATAGTTGATATTGATGAGATCATAGCAATTAGCAAAAGGTCAAATTTTCTCTTCAATGTTATATCAACGACCATAACAAAAAGGCTTATTCGAAAGGATGTGTAGCCTACTTAGCTTGTGTTCTTGAAGCTAGAAAGGATGATCCTAAAATTTAAGATATACCAACTGTAAGTGACTTCTAGGATGTATTTCCTGAAGAGTTGCCAAGGTTACCACCAGAAAGAGAAGTTGAATTTTCTATTCATGTGATATCTGGTATAACACCAGTATCCATTACACCATATCAGATGGCACCCACGGATTTAAAGAATTGAAAATCCAGCTGCAAGAAC
>JANZLX010000002.1:9887812-9902285 GCA_025531955.1 Erythroxylum orinocense | reverse complement strand
AATTTGTATTTGTTTTCACCAATTATTTTTATAATTTTTTGTCATATATATTGATATGAATAGGTTCTGGTTATCCTAAGAACTGAACTTGAAAATAAGGTAACCGATCCTATAGGTTTTTTAAGTTCAGGTTCAGGTTCAGGATATTTATAAACGGGTCAGGTTACCCTACCATAAATATCCCTAATGCTTCGTCCATTTTTTATCGGGCTCTGAATGTGATAAATCACTTTAAGAACACTATTGATCCTTAGAAGAGTAATCCAACTATCTAGAGTTACTAACTGTTAGTAATTTAATCCATTTGTCTCCAAACAGCCGCAATCCAACTATCTAGTTACTAATTAACTGTTAGTAATTTAATCCATTTGTCTCCAAACAGCCATCTCTTTATGAAGCTTGCTTGTTGCCTCGATCAAAGTTGAATGTAAAGTTATGTTTGTGTTTCTTCTTCATTTTGTTTTCATGTTTTTTCTCTTTATTTTTACATTAAAAAAAACCAAATACTGAATGTTAATACTTAATAGGTTCATAGATCCTTAGATACCAAATATGTGATTTGTGAATTATTACATATATTAGATTCGAGACCATTATAAAAGAACATCCACTACTGGGAACGATATACATATACTATTTTGCTCCACAAGCTTGTTTTCATGTGAAATCAATTTGCTATTCAAAGTACAAGTCTAACAGATTTTTGCTTATTCCCTAATGAAATTTGCTAACTTCTTCGTCAATATGTACAGTTACACATCAAGTGGAACGAGAATAATCACACCCTAGTTATGGACACGTTCAAGAAGAATTCAGACTTCGTGGGTTCATTCTTCAATATTGCCATGTTAGCCACCTTCCTTGCATCTGTATGTGCTGCTTTGTATTAAATTTAACAAGGCCATTACATTCTAGACCTGACTATTACAAGAGACAACTATAAAACAAGCAAAAGGTGAGTGCAACATCTAATATATTTTCTAGAAATAGTAATTATACGCGAATACAACTAAAGTACACTGCAACAACCAAGAAGTCACTGCACTAACCGGGCAATCAAGGCTTCCACACCAATTTGAAACCGGCGGATGTACAATGAAGAAAAGAATATATGGGAAGATAATGAAATTAGATAGGGTCAGAAATTACAATTGCAAGGACACGCATAATACTTTAGAAATTATATCCTATATATAATGCAGTCACTGAATTATTATTGCAAACGAAACATTACATAAGAAAAAAAAATCTCTTACATTACATAAGAAAAAAATCTAATAAGAGAACATTACTAATTTAGGAATTACCGCAACTTATAAATTATCTTCTGGAATTTGAAACAAACTCGTAACACATATATGATGCACCCTCATTGGTTCACTCCCAAAAACAGGCTATATAGTCTTTAGGAATTATTTTATACATACATACATACATACAGAGGAGGGGGCGAGAGAGGATGCTGCTGAGATTCCTTGAGTAGGAAATGATTTAAGCAATATCAGGCGTGTTTAATCGACTCCTCCTTGTGCGTGTCTACCTGTGTTTTTAGGATATTTACAAAAACAATGAGTGCACAAATCATGCTTTGATCTAGGCAATGGGTGACCCCTTTTTGTTCATGATGGAGATATCTTCTTTATTGTTGTTGCGGCTTTTAGTTTTCTTGCTGTTGTACTGTATCACCAAGACAACAATAATAGAATACATAGTAAACTATAAACAAATAGCAAATGTTCTGGAGGCCCATGTCCCTAGCTACCTCTTCTTCAGTACTCTTTGTCTTCCCTCGTAATTTTCAGTGCTAAAGTTGAGCTCTTACTCAGAAATAGACAGTAAAAGCGTCCATAACCCCACACTTTCTTTCCCTTCCTAATAGCTCTACATAATTTATGAACTCCTTAGAAGAAGACAATATCATCCCTCCATAACCCACCAGCCTTTTCACCACTTTATTTTTGCAATGACCTGTCTATCATGTGCTTTTCCACATTTCCATCTTTGTTTATATTTTCTCTGCCTTCCATTTCCTTTCCGTTGTCTCACCTACTTTTGTTATATATCATGCCCTGCCGTGCTTTCTTTTCTACTGTGCATTTATCTGTGTTCGAGAGAGAGAGAAAGAGAGAGAGAAGACATGAAAAACATGATGAATACTAGCATCCTTGTAATGGTTTTGATTACTGAATCATGAGCTAGATCAGTTGCGGAGACAAAGAAAATCCTTGAAAGAAGGAAAAGGGGTGTTTGGAATGAAGTTTGATCCAAGATCCTCTTCTCTAGTATACTATAGTAGGTATGTTTCTTTAAACCTCGGTTTTCTGGTTGATAAATATACTTAGAAGCCGGGTTAGAGAGAGTGTAGGGTTTTTAATTTTAGGGTCTATATTCCTACTCGCATATCGTTTTCCTGAGTTTCTATATCCGTGGCTCTGTTTCTGTGAGGGTATACATGAAACACAGAAAGAGAGAGACTGTGATGACAATATAATTTCTGCGATCTAGCTATCTCCTTGTTTCAAAAGCTTACGTATTATAACATAGCTAGAGGACTGATCTCGGACCAGGCTTCATTCTTGACACCAAACTTTTCCTCGCCCAGACAAACAGCTCAAGTCTCTCTCATGTCAAAGGTAAGTATAATTTCTCTTCAATAAACTGCCATAAAAACTGAAGCACAAGGTTTTAGAAGCTAATACCAACTTGAAGATCTACCTATGCAAAAAGTAGTTGTCACTACTCTTTATCTCTGTTGAGTGAGTTCTTATATGTACACCATAAAGTTTCAGTTGTACTCCGAAGAACAATATCTTCTCGCGACACCAGAGTAGATATATATTTATAGTGCCAAGTTTATGAGATTTCCTTGAACAGGTAAGTTTCAGAGCCAGACTTTCAGTACCGTCACAAAACATTTGGACATGAAAATCTTTCTAACAACTTGATCTATAATATTCCCTCTCAATGAACTTGAACTGATTCACAAGGCCTTTGCTTTTATAAATATTTAAGATTATGTATCGAGCTGTGAATGTGAATATATGTATACATCATCTCATTTTGTTACTGTTGTACGGCGGTAAGGATTTGCGGATTGTTACTGAATAACTAATATCCTCTCATTTGTTATTTTTTCTGCTGTGTGGCAGTGGCCTATGATTGTGCCTACTTCTGTCTGGCTCTGGTCAGAATAAATGTTTTCTATTTCCATTTTTCTAAAGCCATATATAATTGCGGAGATTCTGAGACAAACCATGTAAGACGTATAAGTATATATAATGTTTGATCAGGCAACAGCATGATGTTGTTCCTTATCAGGCATGCAAGCACACGTCACATACATGGTTTCCTGTTCAAACCTATGGCTATTATATTTTTCTAGTGCGCTCAAAGGCTCCTCATTAAGCTAGCTGTAATCTTTTTCGCTACAAATCTACCGACAGTATATACCCATCTAATTTCTAAACCAGTAATTTGTTGCAGTTCAGTTTGCGTTAGCCCTACTCTTAATACCCACCCCATGTATAGATTCTTGTAAGAAGGAAAATCAAAATCATTTGTAGTCGCTTTGGTAAGATTAATATCCTCGTTATTTTTTAAGGATAACTAGATATGAAGAAGTGTGAATTCTTGTAGAGAGGATGAAGATGTGAGAAATGTGCATGATTATCAGGACAAGCCTATAAAATTTGATATTGTAATATTTCATATTAAGGAGGCACCTTAGTGAATTCAAACATATTACTTATATCACTATAAACATTAAAATTAGCCAGACACCTGATATCATCATATAAGGTTTGTAGAGGAGACGCCTTGCAATAGACATTAATTTATGCCAATTAGACTATTTAAGCCAAGAAGATGATTGCCAAAAACTTTAGTCTGTACAATACAATTATCCTAATTTTTTTCTTTGTAATAAGCCTAATGTTAAATGAGTTGTTACGAACAACAGTAAAATATTTGTCATGAGATATTCAAGCTTTGTGGGGTTAAATGCTGAGCTTCATAACAATACGACAAGATCTAGTATCCATAGGCTTACCATATTTATCCTCTCGTAACAACTAGATACGACATAAGGGTGAAGAATAGTGATAGACTTTGGATCTATTGTGAAGCATGATTGCTGTAGCACATATAAAGCATCATCTTCGTTGTCAACATCTTCTTCTACCAAGTCGTTAGGTGAGTCAAACTCATCTTCGGAGGAATAATAGGTACAACAAATTTAGTTTCTTCATCCTCATTGATTTGTTATTCAATGACATCTTCAAGGTTACTGTTATCATGAATTGGCATGACAACATCAATTGATTCTAATAATTTTAAACCTCTTTTTGTCTTATTGAGATATTATGGAGAAAAATGTCCTGATTTATCTTGAATTAAATAACGATATGCTTTTCTAAAATTAGAGTCTTTCCTTTTAAAGAAATGAACAGACTCGCGTCGTTTGTTTCTTCAGAATGATTTGTGATAACCTTCAGTATAAGCTTGCGATCATTGAGTACTGTGGCCGTAGGAGAATATCTTGCAATGAGGTTTCTTTTTGGTAAGATATACCAGTCTTTTTTCACCTTTACACTTCTTTAAATAAGCCTTTTTGAAAGTCTTTAAAGAATAAGACCACCTTTAATCATTTTTTTAAAAGATTCTTACTAATCACAAAGTTTGTTAAGAAAGGCTAATGCAAGCTGATAAAAGTTGTTATTTTGGATTACATGTTTGAATTACAAAAACAGTTTCTTTGTAAAAATTATAAGCGCAAAGATAATAAACCTACCTCAATTTATATATACCAAAAGGTTTTGGGGGACTTTACCTTGTAAGAATTGAAAAGAAAAATTAAATTTGTGGTTAAGTTTTTTTATTTTAAATTTCAAGTGTTATTGAGTAAAGCTAAAGAAAAGTTCGGTATCAATCTTTAATTAAGTGGTTTAATGATTTTATTTAAATCTTATTAAGGAAAAGAAAAAAAAACAAAATTTTTCTATATTTTTATTTGCATTTATTTCAAATGTGTATATTTACACAAGTTAAAAGGAACACACATGCATATTAGACATGAAACAATGAAATTTTGCCATCAATTTGTTAGAGATATATGCTAATATCTTTATTAATAAGGAAATGTTTTATTAATATAATACTAAAATATATTGTTATTAGATTTTATTTTAATATAATATTTTATTAATATTAACAAAGAAATATTAATTTTTATAATATTACTAATAATTTTGCATCTAAAAATATGCAAACAAATTACTCTTGTTAACACATTTCTCCTAGTGTTTTGTGGTTTGATATTGTTGCTACTATTTTGTTGTTGTTGTTGTTATCATTTTTATTGATTTTATTGTTGCTAATATTTGCAAGATATTAGCTATTGTTATAATTAATTAATAATTTGTTGAGTACGTGAAATTATGACTTGAGTCATTTAAGTATATATATTAAATTTTAATAATAAAAATATACTTTTAAAATTTACATATATATATATTTTTATTTTATTAAAGTTTTTTTTTTTTTACCTTCCCCAGACTTATAAAATGTTAAGAATGGGCCTGGGTGGAGCTCCGAAGGTATTTACTTAAAGATTTTCCCCGCAAAAACAGAGAAAGGAATTGTGTACATACATCATGAGCACAGAATGGGTTTTGCTCAACTTTATAATATGATGTTCTTCCCAGGCAGATAACATGCTGTATGATATCACATGTATATTATAGGAGTTAAATTTGATGATTCCAGTCGTACTAAAAAATAATAACACTGCGGTTACACGTACGGCTGGAAAGCAAAGGGGTTATGAACGAACTTGATTTTATTTAACCTTTCTTATACATAGAATGATGTTCTCTACAAGTTTACATTCCATTGGATATGAATAGGAGATGTGTATTGAGACTTATCAACCACTGCATGATAGTATTCGCATCTACATTAGTTGTTTCCTTCTAATTCGATTCGGCTGCTGAGGTTAGAATAGTATTGCCATCATAGGCTATTCGATAGTGTAAAAATAAAAATATTATTTTTAAAATTCAAATGTATCTCAAATCTCTTATGCAAATTAGAAATTTTGAAGATCGGTGAAATTTGTAAAGAGAAAGATTGAAAATATAATAGATTTATTAATATTACTTAAAAATATTAATAGATGTATTAATATTAGCTTAAACTCATACTCAAAATTCAATCAATTCAAGCCAAATTCGTTAGCTTTAAGCTGAGTTTGTTAAGACTATTTTGTTATCCCTAACGAGGTCAATTATATTTTAATTGCCACCAGTGAAATCAATGAAAAAATTGAATAAAAATTTAGTATAATTTTTAAAAAAAATTCACCTGTAATAACTTATTTGCTGCCATTCAAATCTGACACTTAGGTTATATTTTAAAGAAATTAAATAAAATCAAACATGAGATTAAAGGCAAGAGATAGGCGTTAGACATTTTTGTCCTTAGGGACAATTTTATCTTTCTCCCATAAAGTTCGACAACATTAATTGTATTTTTTGGTTTTTAAATAAATTATCGATTAAGTTGCATAATTTGATCTAGATAAAAATAATAAAGTGGCCCAATAAATGATCTAAATTAATGGGTCGAAGTTCAGGTAGAAAATAGGTCCCAATTAGTGTGGACCGGGTTCATATCGGTCTTGTGATGAGGAAGTCCGATATAGAAGCTATATAAAAGTTAACGTCTCCTACAGTTGCTCATATCAATCGTAAGCATAATGTAGAAAGACTTAGCCCGTGTCTCGGTGAGCACTTTCCATTAAAGGTCCCAGGAGATTTGGAGACGTTTGGAACTCAAAATCAGCATCGGCATCGGAATTAGAGATGGAACCGAAATTCAGGTATTCCGCATTACCTTCGTGTTTTATCCTTTTATGTAGATCTAGGATACGTAATAAGGCTTATACTACGTATTACATGTGGTATCAGAGAGGTTACGTGATCGGATTGCCGAAAACGAGGGCTTTTTGGTTTTTCTTAGTTTTTGATTCGTTTTTCAGTTTTTTAACGTATATAATTACGTAAAAATAGTATATATAAGGCTAGTTATGAAAAACGGGTCGAAAGCAAGCCGATCGAGCGCGTAAGTGCACTGACATGGCCGTCCACTTCAGTGGCTGACATCACGCTGACGTCAGTTATACAGACACTGCTACAGTAAATTAAAAAAACACTCACACACAAAAATTTCAGATTTCCTGTAAGGGTATCCCGAGGTATTTTGGGTTAGTTTCAAGGTCCGAAAAATTTATAAAGTAAAAATTTCTATTTTTCTGGATTTATTGCATTAGTAATAAGTTAAAGTTTAACTCTAGAAAAAGGAATTAAGATATTCTGGATCCGATTTAAAGTGAATTTTCATGCTTCAAATATCGTATGGGGGAGATACATGATGTTCCAGTGTCTGGGGTCTCATTTTCGATGTTTGGGATTGTATAATAGTCGATCGAAAAAAGAATCAAGACATTCTGAAGCCATTTTTTAGTGCATTTTTGTGCAACGAACTTGCCATAAGGGAGATACATGAGGTGTTCATTTCTCGAGAGGTAGGTTCAGTATCCAGTGACATATGATAATCACTCTACTGAAAATTTTCATTTACAAAAGTCTCTAATGAAGTTTTTGGAGAATGTCTTCAGCACGAGTGTGTGATAATGAGATTGTGCATTTGGAATTTTGCATTTATTGATGTTACATTGTCACATACTATATGCCTATAAAGAATGTGAGGATAACATAAAGTTGTATCCCTTGTGTTTTGTGGACTTTTTGAGTACTAATGAGAATGTAGTCACTAAAGTGGCCTTTCAAGTCAGTACTTTGAATTGTTCTGCTTACATGTTGGGGGATGTCTCTGATTTTATATTTGGTTATTCTGCCCAAAGGTGTTGATCTTACATAATATTTTGAGATGTGAATAAATGCATTAGATGGAGGAAAGCTGTTGCTCGAGTGATCTATTCACCCAAAGGTGGTAA
The DNA here is from genome assembly GCA_025531955.1 of Erythroxylum orinocense. NCBI lineage: Eukaryota > Viridiplantae > Streptophyta > Magnoliopsida > Malpighiales > Erythroxylaceae > Erythroxylum > Erythroxylum orinocense. Next base: position 9,894,271 of record JANZLX010000002.1, on the reverse strand, counting down.
TGTCACAAGAGTTGATAGTTTGTACTTTGATCGCTTTTATGTGTAGAGGTCTAATTGCATATATTATGTATTCAGCCCAAAGGTGTTCTATAATATGTGTGATCGGATTTTCAGTAAAGATACTATTTAATGGCTTGAGTATTATTGTTGTCCTACATTAGTGTTGAATTAAAGATTATCATCTTGAAGTCACCATTTTAGTCAACAAAATCAGTGTCACCATTTAAACCTTATACAGTTTCAATTTAAAGAAGTGGACAGAGGATGTATTGAAAGTTACGGAGATAGTTGTGGTTGATATGACCATAAGGACGGATACGCCATCTCCAATTACATCTATGACTTTAAAAGCTCATAAAGTAACCTATAAAGCCTGGGATAGGTCTAACGGATTATATCTGATGACCATTAGGAGATCCATACTTAACCATCTATTTAGTGGGCTTCCCAACACAGACATAGTGAATGAGTTTCTTGATAATGTCTCCCAGAGGTACGCAGTCTCATCTTGTATTAAGACAAGTGCCTTAATGAAAGTATTATTCTCCATGAACTATACAGGGAAAAAGGTGAGTATTGGAGTACATATCAAGAATAATTCATCTTCACAGTAGATGAAGATGTTGGGACTTCAATGCTTTGATAGCCTATTGCGTTGCTGAGATGGAGAAAATCAAGTTTACTACTCCTACAGGCCTCGAAGCAGCTTAAGCGAAGACAAAGATGAAGCCCGTTAAGTTCAAAGGTAGAAAGTCCAAATCTTCTCCACATACTGACTTTGATCAAACCAGTTCTGGTGAAAGTCTTAGGGACATAAAGAAACTAATAGTATGAGGTTTAAAAGGAAAGACTAAGACCATCAAGTTACTATTTGACTCATCAATTATAAGTTTAACTTGCGATAGTCGCATTAAGTACATGGTGGCTATTTAGTGGAACATCTGATGAAGGTGTTTCCACAATGTAGTAGTTCATATCAAGGAGAAAGCCAAATAAAGGGAAGGAGAACCTGATGGTTTACAACAATAAAGAAGTAAAAGTAATATCTATAGGGGATGTATGTACTTAATTTTTTTTAGGTTCATTTGAATTTTACACAACACATTTTATATATGATCTTTTGATCAATTTTGGGACAAAGAGGGTTAACGTTTTGCATTTAATACTTCTGTTGTATAGTTGTCGTTTAATGCAAAACATAATGATACAACTTTCTTGTCATATGGTTTATATAGAATGTGTCTTACCCCGAATTAGATAAATTCTTCTTCGTATCTTGCTAAACAAGTTATGAAGGACCCTGATGAATGAGAAGTCATACATGGTGTGTCATAAAAGTTTAAGCCACATTTTCAGAGCTAGGGTTGAGAGATTGATCAAGTAAAGAATTTCTCAATTCTAGATTATGATGATCTGGGAATATATGCTGACTGTTGCAGGGGTAAGTTGGCTAATAAGGACACTGTGGTCAACTCATGTTTCTGACTTGTTGAGTCTGATACATAAAGATTTCGGTAGACCTTATACAATTGCCTTATGCAATTCTAAGTATATTATGACATTTGTTGATGATTATTCCCATTATAGTTATGTGTTCTTGCTTAAAGACTGAAGGTTGAGAACCAATTGGAAAAATTCATCAAGATAGTCAGATTTGACTGTGGAGGAGAATATCATGGCAAACATGATGTTTCGAGACTTTAAAAGTCCGTTTACCAGATATATGGAATTAGTTGGATTAGTGACTTAGTTTACTATGCCAAGTAGCTTTAAGTAAAATGGTGTTTTGTCAAAAGACATAACTGCACCCTAAGGGACTTAAATAAGTCAATGCAAAATAGGACTAATCTACCTAATTATCTAAAGTTTGGAAACCCAGCATTCCAGACATTAGTGTACGAGGCTGCCCTACTGAGGGATTATAATCCTTATAAAGAAACATTGCATACTCGTTCCCTTCATTGCTATTTAGTAGGATATCTCGACCACTTTAAGGCTACAGATTTCATTATAGAGAAGGAGGGACCAAAATAGTGAAATCACAGACTAAGTTTCTAGAATACCATGTCTATGATGATGGTGGGCCTTTTGATCTTTCAGATGATAGCAGGGCGGATACTATAGTTGTCTTGTACCCGTTACAGATATATTTACATCCAGTGGATCTAGATCTTTGTATCATGCTTGTATAGGAACAAGAATCCATACCTGTAAACACGGGGGTTCCTAGGGTATAAGATCTAATATAATTAAGTAAATCCACTGGAGTGAGATGACTTGCTGTCCCATTTGATTACATAATCTATCAGGTGTACTGAACTATGTTATTAAACATGTTAAGGATCCAATTACTGTTACAGAAGTTGTTTCTGGACCTAATGTGGATGTGTGGTGGGATGCGATGAATGATGAGATACAAGCCATGAAGTATAGTAAGGTCTGGGAGCTAGTTGATTTGCATTAGGAACTGCAAACCTGTCAGTTATAAATGAAGTTTTGGACCTAAAGGATTTCAGGATAAAGTTTAGCAGTTTATGGGCTCGCTCAGTTGCCTAATGATTCACTCAGAGAGAAAGGTTGACTTTGTGTTACCTTTTTTCTTGCATCCTCGTAGGATACATTTTGAGTGATTAAGGCAATTGTAGCTCATGATGATACAAAGTTACATCAGATGGCTGTCAAAACCGTTTTCCTGAGTAAAGACCTTTATGAAGTGGTCTATATGGTACAATCTGTACGGTCCCAGGATCCAGAAAGTACTAACATGGTTTGCAAGTTATGCAAATCAATATATGGTTTACAATAAACCTCCTAAAAGCAATACCTTACATTTGATGAGATTATGGCCTCTTTTGGCTTCATAGAAAATAAAGTTGGAAAGATGTTTTTACTATGGAGTTAAAGGGAGCAAAGTTATCTTCGTATTACTGCATGTGGATGATATATTGCTCACGTCAAATTACTTAACCATGTTGTATGAGGTTAGGTAACTTTTGGTTAAGAACTTTGACATGAAGGACCCTGGTGTAGCATCTTCTATCCTAGGTATTTAGATTCACTAGGACAGATCTCAACACTCGTCAGACCTCTCATAGAATGCATACATTAAGTATGTGTGACAAAGGTTTAATATGGTCAATAATAAACCTTCGTAACACCTATCTCTTAAAGTGAGATAGTCTTTGATACAGTATCCAAAGAATAAAGTAAAGATGGAGGTTATGAGGAATGTTTCGTATTCTAGTACGGTGGCTAGCCTAATGTATGTTCGGCTATATACTAGGTACAACATTGCATTCACTGGTTGACTGTTTGGTCAATATCTGTTAATCCAATTGTAGACTATTGGAATGCAGTCTAGCGAGCGTTGAGATACCAAAGGGAATTAAGGATTATATGTTGACATAAAGAAAAGTCAACAGACTAAACCTCGTAAGGAATTCAAATTAAGATTTTAGCTATGTGTCCAGATGATCGAAAGTCCATTTAAGGTTACAGTTTTAAGTTTGCAGATGGTATAATGTCCTAGAAGTGTGTCAAGCAGACACAGGTAGCTTCCTCGACTATGTATGTAGAGTGCATGCTATAGGATTGTTTCATAGACGGTTTAGCTTAGAAACTTGATTTCTGAGTTGTCTGTGGTTAATTCAATGGCTAGACCCATTCGGTTGTACTGTGATAATCTTCTTGAGAATATCACAGGGTCTTAGCAATTAAAGATCAATTAGTTGGTCATAAAGGTGTTGATATGAAAAGGTGACATTAAGGTTTGGAGCATTTAAAGACTGAGGAACTGTAAGTTAATTATTTGACTAAAAGACTTCGCCCACTTGTATTTATGACATAAGTATACAATATCACGGTTCATTGATAAAGATGATCATCGTTTATCCTCAGTAATATGTGTCATCATATATTGTCATAATATGTATGAAAGTCTTAAGATTTGTGTCAGTCTCAAGCATTTGAAGGTCTTTGGGCATATATACAGATTGACCTTGTGCCTATATCATTTAGACACATATAGTTTTAGTATAGATATCTATAAAGTTTGACATGACAAAGGGGGATATAAGTTTTTAATCGCATAAAGGTTCTCTAATGTAGTTTAGCATTCAATTGGAGAACATAAAAGTTTTCTCTAATGTGGTTTAGCATTCGGTGAGAAAAAATAGGATTTCTCTAATGCAATTTAGCATAAAGTTTGAGAAATCGAGACCTACAAACGAAGATGATACAATTTAGATCATAAAGGTATTATTATAGTTTGCCACACTTCATTTTCCTATTCATGTTAGTGAGGAATTAGGTATTCGTTATTGTATTGGATCTGTGTCACATATGACATATGTATCTGATACTTTTCGATATCGAAAGCTTTGCAAGACAAAATGATAAACTTTCGTTATTTTTGGATCAAATGTTTTGTTTTTAAAACTTTAGTCGACTACTTCAGTATTGTGACTTAACCAAGTTTTTAAAATTTTTTTAAACTAGAGTCAAACTGCAATTAATGCTTGTCTAAAGGGGAGATTGTTAGACATTTTGTCCTTAGGGACAATTTTGTCTTTCTCTCCTAGAGTTGGACAACATTAATTGTATTATTTGGTTTTTAAATAAATTATTGGTTAAGTTACGTAATTTTATCTAGATAAAAATAATAAAGTGGCCCAATAAATGATCTAGATTAATGGGTCGAAGTTCGGGTGAAAAATAGGTCCCAATTAGTATGGACCGGGTCCATATTGACCTTGTGATGGGGAAGCCCGATATGGAAGCTATATAAAGGTTAAGGTCTCTTGCAGTTGCTCATATCAATCGTAAGCATAAGGAATCCCTGACCTGTTAGGGAAGCTTACGTATTGAGAAAACTGTAGAAAGATGTAGTCCGTGTCTCGGCGAGCACTTTCCACTAAAGGTCCCAAAAGATTCGGAGACGTTTGGAGCTCAAAATCGACATCAGAATCAGAGATGGAATTGAAATCTGGGTTTTCCGTATTACTTTCATTTTTTATCTTTTCATGTAGATCCAGGATACATAATAAGGCTTATACTATGTATTACAATAGGGACTTGGATCAATCTTTAAATAGGACAAAAGCTTTGAATTGTATTATGATGTTTTTGAGAAAAAGAGTCAAAAGCAGTAAATTATTAAACATAGAATTTCTAAAAGGAAAATAAATAAAAAGCAATATCGATCTCCAATCATATTTATGAAGACAAAATAATATTAATTTTATAAATATAATTAAGACTAACCAAAATTTTTATTTAAAGCAATTCTAAATTCTTAATATTTAAAATTCCTATTCTTCTCTGTTTCTTTAAAATACTATAGTCCTCGAGCTTGGCTACTAGTAAAGTCTAGAAAATTTTCCTTTAATGACTTACAAATTTCTCAAATTGAATCTTTAATGGTACATTTCAGTGATGGAATTTTTGTGACGCATTATATCTAGGATTCCTTGGGGTTTGATTTTGATTTCACTATTGGAAGAAATTCCTCGCTAGGTTGTTGCACCACATCATTCTCACTTAGTTTCTTCTTAGAAAAAATATGAAAATTCGGACGTATTATAGAGTTGACAAGGAAGTCCAAATATTGAGAAACTAAACCAATACACCGTAACACCCTTAAGAAAGTGAGGAGATAATAAAAGACCGAACACTCACACAAATTTGCTTATGAGGTTGAAGACGTAGGAAAATCCAACAACCTACTGCAAATTCTCACTCGCTATGATTGTCATAATTTTGTAGCTTCATTGTAACTAGAAGATTGTCCCATAGAAGTTGCAGCATTTTGTCTCTATCAAACAATTCGTTATCTACCTTAAAAAGGATAAGTAATATATTTAATAAGCATGAGAGGAGGTTGATCATTATTTCTTTTTAAAATACTTTTCAAAATACCATATTTATGTATTTAAATTTGGTGATAGTTGGATCATAATCTAGTTTTCTAAAAATTGAGCACCTCTAAGTTCATCAAACAACTCGTCTATTGCTTGAATTTAATATGATGCTTGTCTTTTACAATCATTTTATTTAGTACTCGATAATTAACACATAAGTTAGGATCCATTCTTTTTTTTGTAACAATAACACATGAGAAAGTATAAACTAATACTGGACTTCATGACATGTACTTCAAGCATTGCCTTAAATAATTTTTTTTCAATTTTTGTCTTTTAAAGTGTGGATATTTGTAAGGATATTAATAAGGGAAGACAATATTCGGTGTATTTGTTGGATCTTGAATTTTTCTAAATTTCTTGTAAATCGCTTAATTAGTTATTTATGTTTGTTTGTTGGTTTAATTTTTTTAAGAATTGGGTCATTTATTAAGTAGGCTTGAATAAAGATTGAAAATTAGATGGGTAGATTGGGACTTAGTTAGAATTAATGTAGTGTAAGTGGATTGAAGGGGTTAGAGCCATAAAAGACAAAATAAGG
>JANZLX010000002.1:9872896-9885593 GCA_025531955.1 Erythroxylum orinocense | reverse complement strand
AACATGCAGTCATGGGTTGGCCCCTTTTCGACTCAAAACCTTATAACTCATTCATTTCTCATCCAATTAAGGTGATTCAAAGCTTAATTTTCAATAGACTCATATGGCTATCACATATCCAAAGAATGCTAAAAAATAATTTAAATTGGATTTATTGGGATTTTTACAAGCCTGACCTATTTCTGTTCTCTTCTGTATCACTAAGGTTAGTAACAATCTTTACTTATTTAGACATATCTAACAGAATCCTCATCCAATGAAAATTTCCTCTCTATAGCACTTAGATGACATAGTTTGGAGCATTTAGTAAGAAGAACTCATCATCCAATTCTACCTCTAAGGTCTTCAAACAATTAACTTTCAGTTTTCATTTCACTCTCGCTGGTATTCTGAACCCGATTCGATTTGAGGCCTATTACTCTTATTTGGCTCACCCTAAAATCATCGAAAATTTCATGAAGATAGTACACATCTAGATATCCAACTTCTATGTTTTGAGTTTCTCTATATTCTCACGTTAAATAGCCCAAACAAATTAAACAAAAAGAGCCACGAATCTGTCTCCAAGACACAACCATAAGCCTTGCAATCTCAAAACATCCCAACTCAAGTTAATCATCATTTTAGTTCAAATTAGCCATGCATATGACATATCCATATTCACCAAACACAATTCTCATGAAATTAAATTTAAATAACATCACAAAGAATTAATTTAACTACAAAGCCATGAGAGAAATCATGTTTCTTACCTTTTAAGCCTCCACCTCTTCAACTCTTCAAGTCTTCCAAATCAATCACACACTCCTAACTTCCACTCACCATACACGACACCATCCTCTTAAAGACTTAAGTTGAATTTTTCATGAACAAAAAGGGGAGCAAGCAAGGGAGAAGAAGGTAGAAGGATGAGCAAAATATCAAAGGAAACAAAGAAGAGGAAGGTCACGAAGATGGGAGGGGAAAATCCAAAATAAAGAACCAAACTCTTGAAAAGTGAGAAGCTTCGTGAATGACTATAGGAAGGGTTGGATTTTCTTTTATTTAACTAACCTAAGTATACAAGGTGGCATGGTAGGCAAGTGACATGTGTCACTTGCCACATGTCACAATTTCGCAAGGTCTTTTAATTCTTTTCCAAATTCAATTCTAATTTCTACTCCAATTTCTTCCCAAATTCCAATGGCTCAATTTAATAAATCCTAAAATCATGTTTCTAAATTTTCAGTGCCATTGGACAGAAAGTTTCAGTACCGGAAATCAATTAGTTCGCCACTTGGCAATTTCTCCGATCCGAAAATTTTCTCCGAAAACTTCCAGAAAATTCCCAAAATTCCCCTACAATGTAAAACACATAACGCTCCACTCCAAATAAATTTCTAAGCACAAAATCATATTTTTCCACAAAAATTTACATTTAGGCCCATATACCAGGAAATGTCATGCATACATGTACAATTATTTTCATGTGCAATTTCGCTATTCACGTGTAATGGTATGCATGAATATTGCAACACAATACTAAACACGCTCGGCTCTTTCCAAATTACTATTTTACCTTTCCTATTGGGGGTGGAATGTTACATCTTAAGCATGTCATTTATTATAGAAATTAGACATTAGTCTTTAATAATCGTATGATATTAAGGGATTTACAGTCAATACAAAAACAACATCTGTTATCTTTCTTTTTTTCCACTAGAACCAGAGATGAGAAAGATTAGTCTTTGATCTAATCCCCCAATAATAATATATTATAAATTTACTTTTCAATTTTAGCTTTTAAAAAATAGGCATACTTATAAAGTCGTTCATATATAGGCTCAATTCTCTCTTTGGTTGTAATTTAGTCCTTAATTACCAAAGAAGTTAGTTCAACTCTTGGAAAATATCTTCGAAGGCTTGCAACAACAGCTGCATTTTCTAGTGGACTCCATTTTATGACATCTCCACTTTTTTTAAAAGGAAAATAACAAACATTGAATTCCTTTGGTGTAATTCCTTTGAGCACATAACATGATCATGGCAAGATTTTTCAAAGGAAACAAAGACTTTCTTAACTTTGTTAAAAAGTCCCCAACAATAAACAACTAAGTTGTAAAACCAACATATGATAGCGCACTCAACAATGAACTATGTTGAATTTCAGTTAAAAACTACAACTCCTATTGTATGGTGAGTCTCAAAGACTCCTTGACTCTTGATAGTTCTTCAAATTTGATTGTTGGTGTGGCACCGGATGGAAGGTTAGGAGACGGATCTAAGAAACTTAGGTCAAAGACTGCATTTAAAGTTGTTGTTGTGGACCAATCATACTTTACCTGTAGAATTTAAAAGAATTCATTAACATAATAGCATATCAACATGTAGTAAAGAAATTCTTGTCTTACCTCTAATGAAGTAACCTTAGTGACTTTTAGGTCAAGAGAATTTTCCAAACTCCAACTTAAAGAAGGAGCAGAGTGGTTTGGCATTATGGCATCGGTAAGAAGGAGATAAAGTTGTGGAAATTCATAATGAAAAAGATACTAAAAGTAATAAACGAGTGTTTCATACCATCACTAACTTCCTCATCAACTTTTTTAAGTATAGGTAAGTCCCTTATAAAGGAAGAATATCCTCAATAACAGGCTTAGTGATAACAGTTCTTTTTAGCAACTAAGAGGAAAAGCAAGTAAACTTCCTACCAAAAGCCTTTGGAATTGGATTTTTAACTTTCATAGAACTAGAAGTAGCTTATGAGTTTTCTTTGAACTTTTTATTAGGAAGAGGATTGGGAGCCACTTCTTTCTGAAAGGAAGGCTAGCTTTTTCCTTGTCTCTCAACATCTAAGATTCCAAAATCTGTAACAATAAAATTTAGGAAAATTTTAAGCAGCTAAGAATACACAAATTAGTAGCAATACCTTTCAAAACGGCAAAATCAAAGACTAAACTCTAGAAGCTTTTTAACCACCGGGAGTGATAAATTTTTATGCCAACAATACTAGCAGTAACAATCTTACACTTCAAAACACGAAAGTGATCAAAATTTTCTCAGAGGAATTTATCATTTATAACGTTTGTTTTGAAAGTAATTCTTTCAGAGTAGTCTAAAAAAATGTATATCAAGAGGACTTCCCAAATAAAGGTCGAGTAGCCTACTCTAAAGTTAAGGGAGATACATTTTAAAATCCAAAATTGTAATACAAGGGTTAGCCTATCAACACCAAAAATGAAATCTCAAAAATTGGTATAAATGAGAAATAGTTTTTGGTAAACGACCAAGCAAGAAGATTTAGAAGTCTTAAAAAATTTTAACTAATAAGGCCCTTCGAAGAATTCTTCAAAAGGATTCAACTAATCCATAGACCTAGACTTTAAAGACATAGTGTAAAATCCCGTTCCAAATTAAAGGGCTAGAACCCTGAACATTTGGTACAGGTGTGATTAATCGGAGGAATTGGGCCAACACAGCTCATGCTCATGCATCATATAAGGGATACAAATCCTTGCATATAACAATTAGTGGACATGCATGCATTGACACTCCGAGTCTCATTTGGCAATGGGTATGGACGTGATGGACTTGAGATTTATGGGTTATTTGTATTGAAAATTTATTTGAGATGTGAAATTAGTGTTTTAACACTTTTGGAGAACTTTGGGGACTTTTCCTGAAATTGATGGGGAATTGTCCGAACGAGGCAAAATGTTGTACTGTAGTTGGCCCGATCGATAATCATTTTTCGCCTATGCATGTACTGTTTCAAAAGACATATTTGTTGACCGACTTTGTCTGAGTGACTTTGATTTATGCTTATGCCTGTGTCGATCGGGTAAACTTAATTGTGAATTTGTACCGACCGTTACTGAATGACCGCTCTAGCACGCCACTTCCGCGGGCACGAGCTCAGATGTCACTCTCGATGTCGGGTTCGGGTCTTGCTGGAGTGGGGTGCTACACATAAACCTAGATTTTAGAGACAACATAGTATTGAATTTGCCCTTAGGATATTTTATTATAGAAACTGTGGATAAACAAAGGAAAAGAAAATTAGGAAATCTAGGTAAAAAAGGCAGGCCTTCTCTTTCTCTTAGTTAGGGGAAATAAGCAAAAGTCCAAAGCTAGACAAACTCGACATACAGGTTAAGTCATTGTAAGGGGAGATTAGAGAGGCATCTCCTTAAGTTTCTGTAGAGAAACCCCAAGAAAACATAGCATAAAGCAAAGAACTTACCAAAAGCTACCACTTCTTAAAAAGGAAAGAATTTCAAACTAGGTTTGTTATTAACATGATAAAAGATAAATTGGTTTAGTAAAACCAAAATAAATTTGACATGTTCTTCTTTAGAAATAAGATTTCTTAAAGAAGCATAGGTGTTTATCAATCCAGAATAAGATGAACATTTAAAAGCACCAAAATTTGAACTTGGGGTTTCTTCAATTAAGCAAATAGAATCTTCCCTAATTACAAGTAACCCAGTTAAAAACAAAATATCTTTTAATGAAATGGAAGCATAACTAAAAGGAAATATAAAGGAGTTATATGAAGGATTGTAGAATTTTAAAGTCGTAGACACAAGGTTAGGTTGATACTCTATGGAATTCTTGGAAGGGGCTTTTAGTTGCAGAAGGTCATATCTCTTCGGGGCTAAATGATAGGATATGTATAACCTATCTACCTATTTAGCCCATTGATCTACATTTGTAAGTAAGATTTTAGGAATTTATGGGCCCTAAAACAAGAGTGAATTCTAGAGAAAAAATTGAATTACTTACTTTAGTGGTGGGTGAGAAGAATCAATATGTGTAGGAGTCCTGAAGAATCAATATGTGGAGGAGTCCCAATAGTGAGAAGCAAACTGTATTTATGGAGGAAGCGAGGAAAGCTTTCTACAATACTAAAAATAGGAATTCAAATGTTAGAGCTAGCAATTTAAAAAGAAAATTAGATTTTGAGAATTATTTACTCAATCCTTATGGAGCGTGTAAAAGGATTATATGGAATAGAAACTACATCAAGCTTAACCTAGAAAGAGAAGTGAAGTTAGAAGAAATTGAAAGGATTTTTTAGAAAGTACCAAAATCAGAAACAATACATATGTGGCATTCACCTCAACAAAGTATGTTAAAGAAGAGGAAGAAGTATGGCAGGAAAAAGTCATGGTCGCAGAAGTGGCAAGAGGAGAATATTAAAGTCAAAAAAGAGGATAAAGATTATTTAAGGACTAAGGTGAAAAGTGAAGAAGTAACACGAAGATTTTATAATGAAGAAACTTTAAAATCTTAAGGTAATAGCAAGAGGTTGAAATTTGAGGAGGTTTTCTATCTTCTATAACGGATAAGGAAGTAGGAATTTCAAATTTGAAAGATCTTAATGCAATCTTTAGATCTGACATTTCATCATCATCATCATCATCACACCCAGTCCGAAGTCCCGCAATAAAGCAGGGTCTGGGGAGGTCTGATAGTACGCAGCCTTACCCCTTCATAGTAGAAAGGCTGTTTCCGGTAGACCCACATGCAGGTGTGACAGAAAAATAGTGATGCAGGTTAAAGAGTTAAAAAAGAAAAATAAATAAAAATTTAAAAACAATTTTTGAATAAAAAGAATTAAAACTTTAAAAAAACAATAGCTTAAAAAAATACATATCTTCATTAGGAGATCCAAATCTAGAAAACAAAGTTTTAAGAAATTTATAGGACAAATATACCTTATATGTTGCAAAGTTCTGTTTATACCTGATGCGGTGCAAAGTTCTGCTCACCATTTATCTGAGTTGTGTATGTCAATCTTACGCAGGGCCATCCTTGGACTCGAAAATTTGGATAGCTGGCGGCTGAAGAAATACCGCATATCTTGACTAACCTTCCTCTCTTCATCCAAGTAATACCAAAATCTTTTCAACAATGGTTTTGGTGTCGAGTATTAACCAAAATCCATTTATGGGAATTAAACTCCAAGAAGACTAGCAGAAAATTTATATACAAACCGTTAGAGGACCAAGTGATAACTTGAGAGGAATGCTTCCATCACCATATTTCCTAACCAAATATTTTATTATGTCATCTGATTCATACATTGCAGCTCCAGTATTTGAATCCACCACTATTTGGATCCACCGTGTAAAGACAAGCATTTTATACTCTTTAAGCTAAAAAGCAATCAGCAACATACAATACAAGGAAACACTTTTAGAACCAAACCAGTAAGACACAGTAGATCTCAACCTTAATGGTATCACTATAAACCTAGATCTGCCACTGAAAACAAAATAGCGATAAACTGAAACCCTCCAATTAAACAGCAACAAACTGACATTTCTTATATGTAAATGACTATTCAGGATCTAGGAGACTCTTCACAGATAACGTTACTTAGCCTAACTCAGGAATTTAGTCTAAAATCTGCAAAACCATTGAGATAGAATTCATAGTCCAGCTTATAGAAAACTAGAGGGTTTTATGTACCGTATGTTTAGTTGAGGAGAGGGATGTGAGAAGAAATATACTGAATTTGTGGAAATTCAAAGACATAGAGTTGAGAAAATGGTAGAAGGTAGTTAACAAAAATATGGTTAAGTGAGTTGGAAAGAAGTTAGTTGAGGCTGAATTCCAAAACATAGAAGTGAGAAGATAATGGCAGATAATTAGCTAAAATGTAAGCAAGTGAGCAATTATAGCAAAAAACTGCTTAAGGATAAGAGCACTATAAATTCACTAGCACTATGAAAATAAAGGATAACAATAGACCAACACAATCACAATACAACAAAAATCAAACTCCAAAGAAAACAATCATCTTTATATTTTGGCTTTCTTTATATTGCAAATTCATTTTCACTATATCCAATTCCCTTTTGTAGTTTGTGATTCTCTTTAGCAAATAATTTGTTTTCTTCACTTAAAATTGTATTTCAATATTTTTGGTAGTTTAGAACTCTAGTTTAAAGTTTTTCAAAATTTTGCGAAAATATTTTCCTGAAACGGCCTGAATCTAAATTAATACCAAACAACCTTTATAATTTTCAATTTGATGCCCAATAAATATTTTCACTAGTCTCCTAAAGAGCCTGCCTACTTCTATCTAAATAGAACTTCATCAAAGTCCTCACGTTGATCCAAACCGAACCTCTTCCTAAAAAAATTACCCATGTGAAGTCCTTTCCTTCTTCTTTGTAAACTTGTCTTGGCTATTTTGACTATTGGTTCGCCTCACCTTCAAGATGAAACCATACGAAGGACGCCTTTGAGTTTCAACAGTGTCTTGGAACGTGAAGAACTTTACTGAACCATTCTATAGGGCCATCTACTGAATATTTTGAAAACTCAAAATTGACTATCTTGGATAAAAGTGGAGGTTGTCCAACTTTCGTATTATTCCTAAACTCGTATTTGTTACAGTGTTCTACCATTTATTGTTGCTATTAGATCTTTCTATATTTGAAAACACGGCTTCTATTAACTTATTGAGGATGTCTTCTACTTAATGAAACTTGTTGTGCTATCTTGAAGTCTTCATAACCTTACTTCATAGCCTTAATTCTTTCTTTGTTAGTAGACATAATATTAAGCTGGTCTTAATCAAAGTTGTATTAACTTTTATGTAAATATGATTCTGCTTAGGATGAGAATAAAGCACAAGAATTTGTTTTGGCATGAACTTGTTTTATTACTGCATAATATTTGAGTTTAAATATATTTATAAAAAAAAAACAATTCTTCCGAATGTACTGTAACATGTACTTGAAATTAAGACTCACGACGGTATACTATTAATACTTAGTTAAATATCAGGTTTTTAGCTAACACTACTTGACTTCCTCTTAACCAGAATTTTACATTTTACGAATTAAGTTTTATTTTCATTATTTAAAACTGAATATAGAACCTCACTCATTTCTATATGATAGGGCCCGTTTTGCTTACAAACCCTTGCATCGTAACTGTTTGTTATTAGAAGTGCGTCTTTTCTAAAGCACATCCACTACCTTTTACTCGGTTGATTTATTTGGAAGAGACCTTACTTAAGGTGAATCCCAACTTGCAGTGTGGTGTGGAAGAGATAAATAGTTTCCAACCAGATCCCCATTAGCCGTTATCTTTCACTTCTTCATCGAAGCATGAGAAAATAGATGTGGTATTATGTCATAGACATATATTGACAATGATGAGAAAAGATGTAGGAGATGACGAAGTTCTTCATAGGTCGGTGACAAAAGATTTCATCTTTGAGAAAGCTTGCATGCCCATTTGCCTGGCACCATTGATTCACCATACAAATCCATAAAACTGGTAAAAAGGCACGGCTATAAAGCAAAGCTGGGATGAAGGAATCTTTCAGTCATTAAAAAAAAAAAAAGGAGAGAAAGAGAGGAGGGAAAGTGTATCTCTTAACAAGCAAAGTAAAAAAGCTTACTAATTAAAATTGTTTCAGGAAAGACTTTGTATGTTCTTAAAGATGTTCTTGCCCATCAAGTTAAGCATCTTTGTGTTTTTTTTCCTTTACCCCGCCATGTTGTGTCCCATTCATCAACAACTAAGACCCCACTATACTCCTTTTTCTTCCACCTCCAAACCTCAGATATATAGGTATCTTCAACTCGTTCACATAGATTATATATTTATCCTCAAAACACCCTTTTCATAATTTCCTTTGGAAACCCTTTCTTGTTCAGTACTTCCAAATAGCAGCGAAACTATGAAATATTGCACAAG
Source organism: Erythroxylum orinocense (assembly GCA_025531955.1). Taxonomy (NCBI): domain Eukaryota; kingdom Viridiplantae; phylum Streptophyta; class Magnoliopsida; order Malpighiales; family Erythroxylaceae; genus Erythroxylum; species Erythroxylum orinocense. The sequence continues at coordinate 9,876,893 of JANZLX010000002.1, read as the reverse complement.
ACGGAAGAGAAACTGAAGAAAAAAACGATGCCAGGAAATCAGAAACTAATAGTTGAAGTGGTGGATGCTCACAATCTCTCGCCAATAGATGGACATGGAACGTCAAGTCCTTACGTTGTCATAGATTTCTATGGGCAAAGAAAGCGTACACACACTGCCATACGCGACATAAACCCAACATGGAACGAAACTCTGGAGTTCAACGTTGGTAAGCCATCAAATGTGTTCGATGACACACTTGAGCTTGAAGTTTACCATGATAAGAACTACGGACCCACGGGAAGGCACAACCATCTGGGTAGAATCCGATTGAGTTCGACCCAGTTTGTGAAGAAAGGAGAAGAGGCTTTAATATATTACACTCTTGAGAAGAAGTATCTCCTGAGTTTTATACAAGGTCAGATTGGTTTAAAGATCTACTATCAAGATGAAGTTCCGTCGCCTCCGCCACCACAAGAACCACCAGTTGCGGCGTCAGAAGTGGAAGTTAAAGTTGAGAAGAATGCTGAGTCACGGCCTACAGCCGAAGCTCCAAAACCAGAATCTGAACCTCAACAACCCATGCCGACCACTGAGGTAGAGAGTGAAAAACCACCAGAAAATTCACCAACTGAAGAGCCAACGGCTGAAGCTGCTCCACCTCCGTCAGATACCTCACCGGCACCGGTACAAGCTGAGAAACCACAAGAGTCCGAGCCAACACCACCATCCGAAGCTCCAAAAGAAGCAAGTGACGAAAGCCAAGGAGGCCCACCTGACGACGCCTTGCAAGCTGATGAGGATATTGTTTTGGAGCCAATAACTGATAAGTGGGAATCAACTACACCGGAGATAATGTCGACGACCGAAATCAAAGTAGCAGGAAAGAGCGGTCCACATCCCATCACAAGGCCAATGCCATTGGCCCCAACCACGAGCTTCGGTCTTGAATCACAGGAGAGTATTTCAATCGAACGATCTTCATTTGATCTAGTTGAAAAGATGCATTACTTGTTCGTCAGGGTGGTGAAAGCCCGATACCTCCCCACCAAGGGCAGTCCGATTGCAAGAATTGTGGTTTCTGGCAGCCGCGTGCAGTCCAAGCCGTCCAGGAAGACGTCATATTTTGAGTGGGACCAGACATTTGCCTTCGGTCGCGACGCACCTGAGTCGTCCTCCATCCTAGAAGTCTCGATTTGGGACTCGCTTGGTGCTGAAATGGGGGAAGGGAATTTCCTAGGTGGAATATGTTTCGACGTAACGGAGATCCCACTACGGGATCCTCCAGACAGCCCCCTGGCCCCACAATGGTACAGGCTGGAGGGAGGTGGGGCCAAAAGAGGAGACCTGATGCTTGCCACGTGGATCGGGACACAAGCTGATGAGTCGTTTCCCGATGCCTGGAAAACCGACGCGGCGGGCAATGTCAACTCCAGAGCTAAAGTCTACCTCTCTCCGAAGCTATGGTACGTTAGAGCTACGGTAGTGGAAGCCCAAGATATCTCACCGTCAACCTCGTCAAAAGAAGTCTTTTTTCAAGTGAAAGCCCAGCTGGGCTTCCAGGTGCAAAAAACGAAATCCGTCGTCACGCGTAACGGCACTCCGTCATGGAATGAAGACTTACTCTTCGTAGCAGCAGAGCCGTTTAGCAATCATATAGTCTTCACCTTGGAAACCCGACAACCAAAGGGACAAGCAATAGTGGGGGTTGTTAGCGTGCCGCTCACCGCTGTGGAGAGACGGGTGGATGACCGGAAAGTCGCGTCTCGATGGTTCAATTTGGAAGATCCAAACAGTGAAAAAGTTGTGTACAGAGGGAGGGTACAGCTGAGAGTTTGTTTTGATGGTGGATATCACGTGATGGATGAGGCGGCGCACGTGTGCAGTGACTACCGACCCACGGCGAGGCAGCTCTGGAAACCACCGGTTGGCACCGTGGAGTTGGGTATCATTGGGTGCAAGAACCTATTACCCATGAAAACAGTACAAGCTAAAGGTTGCACGGATGCTTACTGTGTGGCCAAGTATGGTCCTAAATGGGTACGTACAAGAACCGTGTGTGATAGCTTGGATCCTAGATGGAATGAGCAGTACACGTGGAAAGTTTATGATCCGTCCACGGTGCTAACCATTGGAGTCTTTGACAGCTCAGACGCAGTTGAGATGGAGGCCGAAAAAGCTGCCACACGTCCAGATAGCCGAATTGGAAAAATAAGGATACGCATCTCTACATTGGAAACGGGTAGAGTGTACAAAAATTCATACCCGTTGACTGTGTTGAGTAATAACGGGGTCAAGAAGATGGGTGAAATTGAGGTGGCCGTGAGGCTCTTAAGAGCAACTCCCACGATTGATTTCTTACACGTGTACACGCAGCCCCTTTTGCCGTTGATGCATCACATAAAGCCACTTGGGATCATCCAGCAGGAAATAATGAGGAACACGGCAGTTAAGATAACAGCCACCCACTTGTCCAGATCAGAGCCACCTCTTCGGAGAGAAGTAGTGCTTTACATGCTTGACTTGGACTCGCACGCATTTAGCATGAGGAAAGTACGTGCAAATTGGTATAGGATCATCAACCTGATTGCTGGCCTGATCGACATCGTACGGTGGATAGAAGACACACGAGTGTGGAAGAACCCCACATCCACTGTACTCGTGCATGTGTTGCTGGTGACGCTTGTGTGGTTCCCTGACTTAATAGTACCCACACTGGCATTCTACGTGTTCGTGATTGGTTGTTGGAACTATAGATTCCGATCAAGGGAACTACTTCCACATTTTGATCCCAGGATTTCGTTGGCGGACACTGTTGATCGTGAGGAGCTAGACGAGGAGTTCGATACAGCACCGAGCAGCAGATCAGCCGACATCGTAAGAGCAAGATACGATAAGTTGCGTACGCTGGGGGCACGTGTACAGAAAGTATTGGGTGACGTGGCGACACAAGGTGAAAGGGTGCAAGCATTGGTAACATGGAGGGACCCACGTGCAACAGGGATATTTGTGGGATTATGTTTTGTGGTGGCTTTAATGCTCTACCTGGTACCATCAAGAATGGTAGCGATGGCATTTGGGTTCTATTATTTCCGGCATCCGATTTTTAGAGATCGAATGCCATCACCCGCTCTCAACTTCTTCAGGAGGCTCCCATCTCTATCTGATCGAATCATGTAGGTCGTAAGTGCATTGTAGATTATGACGTTAATTAATAAATTAGTTTGATTTAATATGAATCGAGAATGAAGTAATAAATTGTAGCTTATTTTGGTGATGCAAATGATAAATTATACGGGTATATAATTTTGTTAAAAGAGCTCGGATTAGATCTAACTCAAAGTTAACGGGTTAAGTTTGATAAACCTAAATTTCAAACTGGGTTTGAATTTACGAAGACAATAAGAGGTTTGATTTGATGACCTAAAATAGATGCAAAAGTAGAGCTTAGGAAGCCTCTATCAATCACCATGGTGACACGTGATTATGTGAAATTGCTCTCAATTACAATCATGACATTAAATTCACGATCATGACTCTAGGTAATTCTCTTCTGTCACAATTATAACATGGGAGTTACAATCGTGACCTTGCCTGTGTAATTCTATACACATCTAACTCTCTTGTTTTTCACTTATTTGATTTCCAACACTCACAGCTACATCATACAACTCAAGAAATATATTGGTTCAACCTGATTCTGACTGAACGGAACGTTGCCGTCTGGATTTATGGATTGATTGCTTTCCGTAGTTGAGATCTCTGCAAAACAAAGAAGGCACGTCGGGGTTGATGTCTCGATTAGCCCCTCTGACGCTCAAGTTAGGTTTCTGGTAAAGGTGAGGCAGCTGAATGCAGAGAAAACTAGATTATAATTGTACGTCCCTCAATCACGATGGGATCTTACCTTATATACAGATGGATATTAGGTTTAGGTCTTAACGTAGGTAAGTCTTTGAGATTGCATGGGAGTCTGTCGCATGCAGTCGGGCTGGGAAGAGCTTGGATCGAACTTGGG
>JANZLX010000002.1:9843442-9871562 GCA_025531955.1 Erythroxylum orinocense | reverse complement strand
TATTATTATTATTATTATTATTATTATTATTATTATTATTATTATTATTATTATTATTATTATTATTATTATTAATCGAGATAGATAATAGGGATATGTTGTTTTTCTGTTGAAGAAAACACGTTGTCAAAATTCAGAGAAACGATGTTTTTTGGTTTTTGTAAAACTGTTGTGGTTTTTTTATTTTCAGAAACAAAAAATCACAACAGAGTAAACCAAACACGTTTTACTGACCTGTTTTTCTTTTTACAAAAACGGCAACAAAAAACAGAAGAAAAAAACGGAAACAAACAACCCCTAACTAACATCAAATTTATGCTTTCATTAGTTTTTTATTTCGAACTTCTATTTGATAGGGATTGACTTACCTTTCAAAGTGATTTGTTTCCTAATTAGATTTCATTTTATTACTTCCTTTTAGGATTCTATTTCCAACGTTTTTACCTATAAAAAACTTTTTTATAATCCTGATATCCATTTTCTGTTTTTGTTCAATCCAATTACTCTAGAGAGAGCTTTCTTCATCCTTGTCTTTAGAAAATATGTTATTCTATATTCTTTAATAATTAACAATGTTTTCTAGTTTACTAGTAGTAATCAACTATAGGCTCTTGTAACTCTGATTCTTTCTTTTTAATGAGTGTGATATTCTTATAATTCTTTATGTTTTTATTATTGTTTTTCTTAAATCAAACTTGTTGAATATAAGAGTTATTGGTCATATTATATTAATATTAAATCTCCCTACTTCTATTAATAAGTTTCATATCAATAAGCATCTCACAAAATATTTATTTATTTTTAACAAAATAATAGATTTTAAAGTATCTAAATATTTGAATTTTTTAATTTAGTGACAAATTTTCTAAAATTTTCAATTTAGTAACTAATCTTTTAAAATTAATATAACTTAAGTCGAAATGTTATTTTTGTTAATGTAACTAATAAACAAACATCTACGTTACATTTGATAGAATTATGTTACGTCAGTAAAAATAATATTTTGAACTTATTGATACATATTTAAAAAGGCACTTACTAAATTAAAATTTTTTAAAAAGCTTGGCATTAAATTAAAAATCATATATTTTTAACTTATTATCACTTTCTAAAATTAATAAAGGTCTAGCCTATTTTTTTTTAAAAAAATCTTGATTCAAAACTTGAATTTTGAAACAAAAATTTCTAAATCTTTACTTCAAGACTATAATTATGAAACAAAAGTTATATATATATATATTGGCAGTTTCGCACATCTCATTAAACTTATGGCTTCCTTTCATGTCGAGGTGTCAAACTTTAGTCATTCAAGATTTAATGTTTATGGACATGTTAATCAGCTGATTGTATTAGCTGTTAGCTGATTCTATTAACTGTTAGCTGATAGCTGATTATATTAGCTGAATTGACTAACAGATTGCATTAGTTATTTGTCATAAAATTAGTTGCTTAGCATTAGTTGTTTATGTGTAAAATGATTTATGAGGACATAACTTTAAAAAAATTTATAAGGGTATGAATTTAGTATTTCGTTGAATATTCCTATAATAATTTAGATTTTAGATATTTAATTCTACAAAAATTAAGTTTATAACTTTAATAAAAAATATAGAACATATAACAATAACAAAATCTAATAATAATAATAACAACAATAAAATCTAAATCTCATCTCTAGTTTTATACCCTGTGTTGTTTGCAAACTTACTCGATGAATAATATCTTGCTTGTCAATTTAAGCTACCATATAAACGTTTTGATAAATTTATAGATAATAGTTGTAATTAATCTCGTACATTTCAGATAGGTTAGAAATAAATTTAAGGGCACAATTATCTTTCAATAAAATTTTTATTAACTGATTAGTTGAAAAGTTACTCCCAAGTAGCTTTTCAAAAAATAGTTAGTTAAGTTAAATCAGTCAATCCAACTAATTCCTAACCGAATAAGTATATCGTCAAACAGCTAATACTCTTTAATCAGCTGAAAAGCTATCTACCAAACCCTGTGTTTTAAAAATGAAGTGAGGCATCTTAAATTTTTAATAGAGGCGAGTTGATAAAAAGGACAGAGAAAAGATAATATAAAATTAGTCGGGTTCCAAACCAAGCCGAGGGATCATGCTGAACAATCTTAAAGAGTTTTAAGTTAAACATTTGTCAGAGTCTTATACCAAGTAAAGTAAAGTTTTCTAGATTGGGAAATGAATGCTAGTGAATTTTAATTGCCAATAGCTCAAACGGAACGCTTTGTCGGCTAACGTATCAGGGCAGCTCCTCCGGTTATCGACCAAAAGGAACTATGTTGTTGTTTATTAGTAATTCAGTATTTGAACTTGCTCTTCCTTTCTTTTGTACAATACTCGACTTAAATCTTTTGGATAATTTTAGACTCAGCGTCAGGCGTCAGGCGTGTTTTCTATCAATCTTTATAATAATAAGAAGCAAAGAAAAGTCCAATGTATAATTGTATATCCTTATTAATTATAAGGCAAGCAAAAAAAATAAAGGAAATCTCATGTTGCTTGATTGCCTCTCCGTTTTTAGTTCATTCTTGATAAGGTATTTAGTCTCCGTCAGACAATTATGTATATCCGACGAACATACAAGCAAGACAAAGTTGAATGTTATCATGAAATAATTAGTGTTGCCTTTGTCTACAAGAAATTGTTTGTTAATCACTAAACAATTTAAGGCAACAATTATGTATTGGAGTGAAAGGGAGTGATGAACTAAACATATCCTTTGATGCAATATATATATGTTATAAAATACGTAGAACAGAACCGCTTGGGATTAATGTGTTGTCATCCGTATGCCGTAAGAAAGGAGCTGCTGATTACTTAAACAGACATATTTGGCTATACATTAGTCCATCCACTATGCTTACACTTACCTTGTAATCCAATAATAACAAAAACATTCGATCCAACGTCTTATTTTGACCATTTTTTGAAGAAGCAGGGGGGGAAAAAAAAAAGAGCCCGCCTAGGATGAGAGTTTTGTACTCATGCTTAACAGGGACACTGAAGAAAGAACAAGTGGGCATAGTTGGACCAATTTTTTGATGGGTGGTCGTTGGAGGAGTATGAATGCTCAAATTCAGAAACATGCACCCACCCTCCTCACCCTTTCGTGATCGGGAAGAAAGACTTTTGTCTTCGGACCCCATTTTATTTTCCTAACAAGATCGTTCATAAGACAATAAGAGAGCGATCGAAAAACAATTTTAAATGTTGATTCAAACAAAATAAAAGAAAATTCCTCACGTTCGTCATTAGTCAATGATAGTGACCACGAACTTGATCTTTATGGCGAGCTGGATGGATGGGATGACCCTCAACCTCAACCTCAACCTCAACGTGTGTATATAATTTTATCTAATTGTGTTTATATCTATTATAAGAAAAATGAAAAATCATGACTTGGTATGGCGTTGCTTTCACGTTTCCACTCCAGTCCCACACTTTCTAGCAGCCTATGTGACCAGTTCCCATTGTATAATTGCTTGTGGTTTACCATTAAATTTAGAACGGAATGAATCTGAGAACGTTTGATAATGATAATAATGGCAGTCTTATTGTTAGTCTATTAATCGTCTGATGAATGATTTCACTTGACGAAACAAAAGGACGAGTTTGGACTCCACGACCACACTTTCTTTTGTGTACTCGTATTTTCCTAAGAACCAAACAGTTGAGAGAATCATCGACTTTGTACCTAAAGATAGTTCATATGATCTTGATACTATACTTAAACCCATAATTAAGGAAAGGGTGGATAAACGAATATTATTTGACACGGAAGGGGAAGGCCGACGTTATATAATCCCACGTTCTCCACTTCGACTTGACTCTCCAACAAAACCTCTGCTTCTCTCCCGTAACACACCAGAGCCCCTGTTACATTCTTCTCTTCTTCCTCTGTGAGTGTCAAGCTTTCCTTTTCTATCTCTATCGTGATTTCTTTCTTAGAACTGCACCGTGTCACATGCTTGCACTACCAATTCGTTGTTTTATTTTATTCAGGGGTCTGGGGTGCTCTGTTTTAATGGTTGAGAAGTGACACTAAAGCTATGTGATGTGAAAATGGCACCAGAACTGAAAACTCTCATGTTTTATCTATTGATTCTTACTAGTGATGTTTATCTGCAAGCATGCATCTCACTATTCTTGGATGTACAATGCAGTGTTTGTCTGGTTTCCTCATGGATGCATTTCTTCTTGCTGTGCTTCTCTAATGCAGTTTCTGAACTGTTTGTTTTGGTGGCATGAATCTTATAATGTTGTTTCATCTTGGTGGTTTGTTCCTTTCTTGAGCTTTTCCTTATCCACTTTCACTGTTCCCACAGTTGTTGTAGATTCGGTTGGTAGCTCTCTCAGATCTTGTGTATCTTTCTCAACCAATGGTGTTCTGTTTCTATAGTTGATAGCTCATGATGATTTGTTTTTCTTTCCCTTCTTAAGAACCTCTTTATGATGTTTGTTATTAAACAGGATTCGAAACATGGTTCACATATGCTCTGGCAAGTGTAGAATGTTGTTTTTTCCTTCACCTTACATCCACTTTTCTTTTTAATTTTCTCAAGCAAAAATGTTCCCATCTTGTTCATGAAACAAGAACTAACAGGTAGGCCTTTTCCAGGTTTGAAGATGGCTAGTATATCCATCTGGTTAATGGGGCTTGCCCTTATCTGGGTGGCCATGGCAGAAGCAGAGTACATGAAGTACAAAGATCCAAAGCAGCCATTGGGCAAGCGAATTAATGACTTGATCAGTCGTATGAATCTTGAAGAAAAGATTGGTCAAATGACGCAGATCGACCGCAGCGTTGCATCTGCAGACGTGATGAAGAAGTACTTCATTGGTGAGTATGAATGATTTCCCAGTTATTTGAAAGGAGCTCTGAATATCTTGGATGGCAAGTACAGATCATTCTGTTTCTTGAACGCTTTTGCAGGAAGTATATTGAGTGGAGGAGGAAGTGTTCCATCCAAGCAGGCTTCTGCACAGACTTGGATTAACATGGTAAACAACTTTCAAAACGGATCTTTATCAACCAGACTTGGGATTCCGATGATTTATGGGATTGATGCTGTTCATGGCCACAACAATGTTTACAATGCAACGATTTTCCCTCATAACATCGGACTTGGAGCCACCAGGCAAGTCAACAGTGTCTATCACAGGAATGATTATATCTTTAAGCTTTCAATTTAACCAATGGCAGGAAACTTGGCAATGGGGATCTATAAAAGACTTAAAAAGTTTTCACTAGAATTCACTCTCACCGGCTTTGAGATCTCTAGAAACAATTTAGATCCAAGTTCTGGTTTTCATGCCATTCTTGGTAATCATGTGATCATATGGTTCAATTCTGACAATTTTCGATGAGCCTCTTTTGTTTCATTTAGGGAACCTGAACTAGTTAAGAGGATTGGAGCAGCAACTGCGCTTGAAGTTAGAGCTACAGGCATCCCATATGTTTTTGCACCTTGTATTGCTGTAATTATCTCTATTCTAAAAAACCTACTACCCGCGAAAATACGATTATTACATTGCAGAATTCAGACAGCTGCTATTCGTTTCAATACACAGGTCTGCAGAGATCCCCGATGGGGTCGGTGCTATGAAAGCTACAGTGAAGATCCCATGATTGTTAAGGCAATGACTGAGATTGTACCAGGATTGCAAGGAGATATCCCTTCCAACTCTCAAAAAGGTGTCCCCTACGTCGCTGGAAAGTAAGAACTTCCCAATTTCTTTTTCTTCCTTTATTTAGCTTCTATCTGAAAAATAATACCCTGGGTTTCATTTAGTATTTTATCTATCCAGATAGCTTAATAAAAGAGATACATCAATCACCATTATAGTCAATTGCTTTTATCTATTACCATTTTAGTCAACTGGTTTATCTTGTGTGATCTTTATTTGAGGTCCAAGTCCAACTGCAATTACTTTCAATAACAAAATCAAATTTTGCCACTTTTGATGTATGACAAGAGTTGGGATGGCCTAACTCCTTGAATTTCTAGATGATTGTACAGATTTGTATGTTAATATTCTTATTCCAGATAATCTTCAAATAGCTGAAGTCTTCATGACACCTACTATTTCAGCGCTTTGTGGTAGGTTGAAAGAATTATTGGTTGCCACAAACATTCGGTACGGGGTAGGCTCATTTTAAAGAATTAAACCAGATTTGTTGTTCATCAAAACTGAAAAAAAAGAAAAGGTTTTTCCTGGTTCGCACGTCTGCAATATTAAAATCTGCAATCCTATTCCTTGTCCCTTGTGGATTCTTGCGACTTTGGAGGCTTTTTTATCTTCACTTCATACTTCCTATAATTCCAGTGCAAGTTCAATAATTTAAATGACTATAAGCGAATCGACAGTCACAGTTTCCTGCCACTGGTTTATGCAGGCAAAAGGTTGCAGCTTGTGCCAAGCACTATGTGGGTGATGGTGGAACAACAAAAGGGATTAATGAGAACAACACAGTGATAAGCAGACATGGCTTACTTAGCATACACATGCAAGGCTACTATACTTCAATTATCAAGGGCGTATCAACCGTGATGGTCTCCTACTCCAGCTGGAATGGAGTCAAAATGCATGCTAATCGTGAGCTAGTCACTGGTTTCCTGAAGGACACTCTTCGCTTTAGGGTCTAACTATATCCTAAACTGCAACTCTAGTCTTTGGCTATCCTAATCAGTCTGAGAGAAGTTATAAGCATTACGTGAAAATAACATGGATTTTTTCAGGGATTCGTCATCTCAGATTGGGAAGGCATCGACAGGATCACATCCCCACCCCATGCCAATTATACATACTCCATTCTTGCAGGAATTGGAGCAGGAATCGACATGGTATATCATTAGTCCACAGAATATCCCGCACATGTTTGTGGCAAATCCCTTAAATCTCACTTTTCCCTCCACTGTCCACATTTGCAGATAATGGTCCCAAATAACTACACCGAGTTTATTGATGGCTTAACAGCCCAAGTGAAGAAGAACTTCATACCCATGAGCCGTATTGACGATGCAGTTCGAAGAATTTTGCGAGTCAAGTTTGTAATGGGTCTGTTTGAGAACCCATGGGCTGATAACAGTCTCATCGACCAGCTCGGAAGTCGGGTAAGCGATAGACATCATCGCTGTTGCCGAAACTAGTAAAATGTCTACACAAATATGTTAAATTTGATCTTTCTTCAACAACAGGAGCACAGGGAATTGGCCAGAGAAGCCGTGAGGAAATCACTTGTCCTGCTAAAGAATGGTGAATCTGCAGACAAGCCATTGTTGCCTCTTCCTAAGAAAGCACCAAAAATTCTTGTAGCTGGTAGCCATGCGGACAATCTTGGCTATCAGTGTGGTGGATGGACGATTGAATGGCAAGGACTGAGTGGCAACAACCTCACAATCGGTACTCTCTAAAATTTCTCCCCACTTGTTTCATATATCACTGCTCCTTTTTTGTGGTTTGGTAAATAGTAAATTAAGTGCTTATAATCTTCAACCTTGCAATCACTTTTTAACTTACATAGTTGATGATATCCTGACAGGGACTACAATTCTCACTGCCATAAAGAATACAGTTAATCCAAGCACTGAAGTTGTGTACCAGGAGAACCCTGATAAGAACTATGTTAAATCAAATGGCTTCTCTTATGCCATAGTTGTAGTCGGAGAGCACACGTATGCAGAGACAGACGGTGACAACTTGAACTTGACAATCCCAGAACCTGGTCCAAGCTCAATCCAAAATGTCTGCGGAGCTGTTAAATGTGTTGTTGTTGTCATCTCCGGCCGTCCTGTCGTCATCCAACCTTATGTAAACCTGATGGATGCTCTGGTTGCCGCCTGGCTTCCTGGAACTGAAGGGCAAGGAGTTGCTGATGTTCTGTTCGGTGATTATGGTTTCACAGGCAGACTTTCGCGGACATGGTTTAAGACTGTTGATCAGCTGCCAATGAACGTTGGAGATAAGCATTATGACCCTCTCTTCCCGTTTGGATATGGCCTCACCACCAAACCTAGCAAAGGCTACTAGATAAGCGACAAGACGTCACCTCGTCGAAAGAGAAGAATTCAATTTGATTGTCTTTATTTGTAAATGAATAAAAAAATTATTACCAAGTCCATGTGTGTGTGTGTATGTTTAGACTGGAGCCATTTAGTGCAATGGCTACTTGTTTAGTGCGTAGGAATTCCTTGTTCTGAGATGCGCTTGTTGATTGGCATTCTCCGCCATCAACAATTAGGCATATGCCGCAAAGTTAACTTGGGCTCTTTGAGTCAGGTGCTTAAAACCTAAAGCAAGGAGCCAGGGACTATTGAAATTTGAAGAACATCCAAGTATGTCTTTGTTAATCATAGTTCATATGGTACTCATATTAAAACAAACCATTTTATTACACAAGGAAGAACCAGATAAGCAACTTACAAACATCGAAAGAAGACATCAGGTCTATTCCACAACAATTTGCAGGTCCTTTTCCTCCTGAGGACCAACAGTACTACCACCCTCAACTTCTTTTATCTGCCTCAAAATGTCAGCCTTTTTATCAAGGATTGCTTCTAGTTTTGCATTGATTTTCTCCAACTTGTTCTTCAGTTTGTCCAGGTCTTTGGTCTTAGCAATCTCACCACGTTTCTTTTTCTTGTCACATTTATCTGTCTTCTCCTTCTGCTGATTCTCTTCTTTTTCTTGGACTGTGTTCTGCTTTTCTTCCCCTTTCCTTTCTTCCTTGGAACTATCATTTACCTCAATCCCTCTAGAAGCAACCTCAAGTTCACCCTTGTGTTCCACCTTTTCCTTCTTGTCTTTCTTTTTCTTCTTTTTCTCCCCATCTTCTACTTCCACGTCCACTTCATCCTTGTCCTTCTTCTCTTTTTTTCCCTTATCTTTCTTCTTTTGCTTCTTATCATTTTCCTTCCCTTCAGCCCCATCTTCTTCTTCCTCTTCTGTATCATTCTCCTTCTCTTTCTTCTTCTTCTCCTCTTTCTTTTTCTTCTCTTCCCCCTCATCTTTGAGATCACCGTGCTTGCCTTTCTCCTTTTTAGATTCGCCCTCGCATTCTTCATCTATTTTCTGCTCTTTATCCTTGACCTTCTCCTCTCTCTCTTTCTTCTCTTTTCCTTGCAGTGTCTCTTTTTCTTTCCCTGAACCTTCTTCCTTCTCCTCCTCTTTTTTATCCTTTTTCTTTTTCTCTTCTTTCTCTCCCATTTTAGCTTCCTTTTCATCCCCAGAAACCACATGATCCTTTTTCTTCTTCTTCTTCTCCTCCTTATCTTTCTTATTCTTTTTCTCTTCTTTGCTCTCACCAGCTTCATTGCCTACCCCAGACTCTTCATCTTCACCATCCTTGCTGTCCTTTCTATCCTTAGCCTTTTCTTTCTTCTTCTTCTTCTTCTCCTCCTCCTCTCCATCATCCTTCTTCTTTTCTTTCTCCTGTTTCTTTGATTTCTCTACATCCTTCTCTTTATGCTTCTCCTCCTTGTCCTTATAAGCTTTCCCCTTTACCTTGTCTACTGATTTGGTCTTCAATTCAAGTTCCACTTTAGTCTCTTCACCCTTCGTTTCATCTGGCTCGGTATCCTTGCTCTTTACAGTAAGATGCATTTCTTCCTTTTTCACCTTTTGTCCAACCTCAGAAACAACAGATTCAGATTTGTCTTCCATCTTTGGAGTATTTACCTTAAGTTGAAATTCAAACCTTAGGTCTTTCTCCCTCAAACTCAGATACCCTAACGAAAAACAGAACTTGAAATGAATATTCAAATAGAAAATTTAGCTTATCCATTTGCATTGACACTTAGAATTGAACCACAACCAATGTGAAGACAGAAAGTTGATCTCCACAAAATGATATGTCAAAATACACGAGCACATAAGCAGATGTCAATTTATAACCATAAATTGAACACAATTATCTAGTGGACCAAACCAGCAAATTGAGCAAATATTGAAGCTTTCATCGTTGCTAGGATGAATAGGGTAAAAAAAAAAAAAGGACGACGAAGTAGAAAGTACCTCATACCACCAAAAAGGAATAAAAATCAGTGAAAAAGAAATAAACGAAAATGCCCATAAAGAATAGTGAAAGGAACATAACCGATCCCAAGTGCAGGTAAATGATTTCGTTCGAGTATATAGGTTAGAATACGAATCATCCATTATTCAATTACCTGAGACACAATACAGTTCCATAAGATCACTTTCCAAAAATCTCGACAGACCACAAGACAAAGATGGAACAGAATTTTATAACCCCAGAACAACAAGATCAAACCTTGATCAACAAAACCTTTCAAAAGGATTGAAAACCAAACTCATAAAAGGATACAGAAGACCAACGTAACCACAGATTTAATGAAAGGATAGGTATTACTTGGATTCTTTTCTCCAGATATGAGAAAACAGAAACAAAACCAAACACAATAAACAGAGGACAACAAGGCAAGAATTTGTACCTTAGAGCTCCTGTTACCCTCTCGAAGGCTGTAGATGATCTAGATGGATTTAGAAGTTTGGGTTTGTGAGTGTCTCTCCAATGGTGAAGACAACATTCGATCCTCTGTTTTAAAGTCTCCAGAGTTCAGATTTGTCGTCTTGACAGGACATTAACTTTTGACCTTTCAGATCCCAAATGAACACTACAGTCTACAGAGTCGGTGACGTGTAAAGAGTGCTGACTATACTGTTAAATGGTTACTACTGCGACGCGTTTTGGCTCAAACATGAAATAATATCGAAAGAATTCTACGATTGCTTGGGCACGAAGTAAATGAATTCCTTCCATTTTTAGGTCAATTCTAAAATTATTTGATTAAAATTGCCATAGGAAGTCTTCATCTGAGCTGTTGTCTTGTCCATGTCCAATATATCGTAAGTGCCAAAAGATACTATTGCTTCTGTGTCCTTTTCATGCACGTCCTTTCTTACCATACTCCATACCTGTAAATTCTACGGAAATGCTCCTCTTCTCTTTACAGCAGATAGGAAAAACCTGGCCTTTACGTTTCTTTTTTTTTTGCCTCAAAAAGTCAAATTTCGGACTCATGTTTCTGCATTTTCACCCATTAAGCTTTTGTTTGATTACGTACGAGAAAGAGAAAAAAAGAGAATCATGTTTTCTTCTTTCCTGTTTCTGTTTGCAAAGTTTGTCTACATCCGGGGCTCGATGTGACATCTTTGCTCGCAAATGCCATTCATCGTACTGCTCTCCAGCATTGAGGTTTAAGCGCGCTCGCCAAGAAACCAAATGCCATTTTCATGTCATGAAGCATACATACAAGAAACAGGCTAGCATAGTTATGGTTGTGTCCTCCATTTTCAGTTCAAGAGTTGAAATTCAAGTAATATCATAATTTACGTTAATAACATTAGATGTAGTACTGTAAACAAGGGGCAGGGGAATTATAAGTTGATAGAAATATTGTGGAAGCCACTTTTTACATTGCCGACTAACGCAGTTCACAAGGAATAATATTTGTCTCAGCTGTAAGGAAATTCTTCAACATCCCTATACCTAGAAACCCAGGCAGGAAAGATGAGATTGACTGAAACAAAGTTGGAAAACCTTTACAGGCAAGGAAGATTTGGTCCCTCCTACTTGGGCTTCTCAGGTACAGGAATATTGTAAAATTTCCTTACTTCTGAGATAAATATATAGAGGTGATTGACTGAGTCGGGGTTAGATACACCCTTACAGCACAGAGGATTTGGTGTGCGGGACGGAAGCCTTCAATTTTTCCTAACATCAAGACATTTTCGCTCAGCTGCAGGCTGCAGGCTGCAGGCTGCAGTTAATTGCATTGACCACTCTAATCGCTGTCGCGCTAGAAATGTTAGTCCAAACTTTTGTGTCTGTAAGTGTTGGATTCTTGGTAACTACACCGAAAAGAATAAATCTGAATAGTTATTTCCCTCAAAAAGTGAATCGAAAAGAGTGGTGTTGGTATGTCATCGCCTACTTTCTAAAATTCTTCACTTCGTGAGAATTTCTCCGGGTGTGAATTCTGAGTGCAAGCTATATCATTTGTACATCAACTTACTAGTTATTAGGATCCCATTCATCATCCATTGCAAGAGTCGAACTGCTCTTATCATCATTGTCCTCAGATTCTTGCTGTTCAACAATCTCATTCTCAGCTGCCAGCATACTTTCCTGACGGCCTTCTACTTTTGTTGCCTCTGACGGAACAACTTTCTGATTATTCTGCATCCATTTAGGGCATTCATCCTCACCTCCGTATACATACCTTCCATCATTACCCCTCAGCTGCGTAAAAACCTTAGCAGAAGAAATTCTACAAGAGCATTCTGGTAGTGGGTGAGACTGATTTTGACAACATCGATTGCCGGATAATGCCCTCCTGACCCAAGCTTTTGTTCAGATGTTCCCTTACAGAAAGTGTCCAATTATGCTTAGGATGGTACATATTGTGACGGATTTCGTTGAAAAGTTTGGCAAGAACTTTCCTGTCGGAAACCAAATCAGAATAAGAGAATCGTTTCCATGTATTTCAAAATATCTGGTTTACAGTCCCTAACACAAGAAAGACTTCAAAGACAATTCAACATTTTCAGTTATATTGTAACACTCAAATCTGCATCATGTCGAATGTCTTGAAATTACACCAATAAGTACACACATAGCAAATGTAAATGAAGCCAGTAACAGTATATCAGTTACCAGAAAGTCTGAAATTACTGGAAATAGGTAAATACATCTATGGGAAAGAAGATGTAAACCTGCATGATTATCAACTTCAAAAACTTTTGTACTCTTTTTCCTGGCAAGCACCAATATTTCAATGTGATGTCAAAAAGTTGATGTTTCTTATTTATTGCTGGGAAGCAAAAATAAATAAATTCAAAAGCTATCAAGCATTGGGAAGCGGGGCATACAATACAAGGGACCTATTTGTCTTTGTAAGAGAAAGCAAGTTGAGCGAATATGTGTACCAGTATATGAAAAAAAAAAAAAAGGAATTAACATAGCAACCAAATTATGGAAATTAAGTGGTAACCAAGGATCTTTTTTCAAATAATTGCTAAAGGATACCAAAGGTCAATTTGCGAAAGTACTTCAGTAACAGAAAGTAAATAAATCAGGTTACTTCGGTTTCAACTACTTCAATTGATCTATGGTAATCATAATTCTAGCAATTTATCCACCGTGCACTTTCAAATTCTTTTGAAACATAAGGGAACCAGATTTACTCTAATGAAGGGGCATCCTTTTAATTAATGTAGCTTTTATGTCCGTCTACCTGTCTGGTCGGACATGTCCTGGAAGAAGCCCTCTCATATATCCTCCGTCCCATGACCAAGCTTGAGAAATCAGGCCACCCGCTATTATGAAAACCAAGAAAGAATGCATCTGCTTCCACAGAAATGATATAATCAAGAACATCCCAAATTAACCTGTGAGCTTGCATCCTCAGATCTACAGGTAAGGGATGGGGCTCTTTGTCAGTCTCAGTAATCCAACCATACCAACCTTCTTTCTATGTCCACAGATGGGTCTATATGGGGGTGGAGGAAGGGCCCTAGGCCGAGGACCTGCCATTTTCTGCTCTTCTTTAAGTTGTTCCTCACTTTTGGCAGGAGATGCCTGAAAAGGATATTCAGGGATAGGACTTTCGGGACCAATCAAGTCAGAGAAGTCTTTATACCATAATGTACGATCCAACAAGTTCTCAAACATGGCATGAGGGACGAGGACTCATTGACCACCAAAGGTTTCAGAACCAGCCATATAGATAATGGTTCTGGGAGAATATCCCATTGCTCTAGAAAGTCCAACCTGTCAAGAATTTGTGGAGCACAAGCATGTCATTAGTACATTACAAGTCAATCTGAAATCAAATGAATCCTTGGCAATGATCTCTGTAGAAGCATGACTCATGATCAAGTATGCAAAATGAGCTCATTCTCTGCACTATATCTAAAATTTGGAAACAGAAAAGCTGAATTTGATTCTCTTATTTATCTTGTCTCACCAGCATTTCCTAAAGTTACATGATTCTTTTGAGGATGGTCCCAAAACTTCCTTATAAAGTTGCTGTCCTGCAGACCATATATGGTTGTCAAATTATATATTCACTTGCCTACTACTCGTTTCATCCGTCTCCATCCACACACATCATACATGTGTAAAAAACCACTTCATCTTCCATTTTGTTTGTTGATGAAGCACCACAGAAGGATGAGATATATTATGATTCCCATTATTAAAGTCCTTGGATCTACACCCAATATCAAATACTGATCTATAAGAGAATTAAGTCCGCATGAATGTGTAACTGAAAGTTAAACCATCAGCTTACTTCTTTGGGCATAAAAGGACATGAACCATTCTCTCTCTGTAGATGAGAGTCTATATTCAACTCCTCATCAAGAATCCCCTGCTTGATCATTTTTGCCCTTCGGTATTGTATGAGTTCAGTGTGAAGATCCTAAAAATAATAAATAAGTTAAAAAGAAATTTCAGAAATAAAGGTTTTTCATTTTTAATCATCATTCGACAATTCACAACTAGCAGTTAGACCTCCATTTAGAAGTTCCAACTACTGAACTTGCTGATCCTCATCAATTACTGAGGAAAATCAACTTGCTGATCCTCATCAATTACCGAGGAAAATCTTATAGATACTGTCAAAAAAAACATATAAGCTTAAGCTATTAAATGAGGCTCCAGCGGGTCGCATATTTAAGACTCCCCTTCACTAAGGAGCGGGCACACAACCAAGGGTAGCATCATTTGAACTTAAGACTTCCTAGTTATAAAGGGTGTAATACCATGTCAAGAAACATTCGATCCAAAAGCTTAAGTTATTAGATAGAACCCAAGAATGATTCAATTACTTTAACATATACCATACGATGAATGAAACTCAAAACATTTTGATGCAACTCAAACTAAGACAAACTTAAACATAATTCCAGGAAACTGTAAACTAAAGAGTGCTTCAGCAAACATGCCTGGAAAAACTCTCCACAACCATGATAAGCTAATATGTCTCTGACTAAGCCATGATGAAGTATACAAGGAAAAGACACCCAGATGATCTTAACCTATAGAAAAGTATAAAAAAGCAACTGATTTAAGAAATGCAATCAACTACTTCAGTGCTGCCGAAGTTACAACTTGAGGCGTAAGACATGTCATCTACCAACTTGATCCAGAGTCATGGCCAATAGATGCTCACAGAAATATCATTTCCAATCTAAGGTCCCACAAAAACCAGCAAGTATAACAAAGAATTGATTATCCTAATTTATCTTATACTGTGTAATTTGCGTCAATCTGCGAAGAATATTTTCACAAATTTTATACCTTTTAACCATCTCAAGGCCACGCATCTGAATTTCTTTGAGAAAACGTAACCCGGCACCTAAGCCTTTGAAATTCAGACATGCTAGGTGGAAGAATAGACTGAGAAAAAAAATGAGAATCCACTAAGAAAAATCACGGCATTCACACAACTTTCAAGCCAAAATTGACCATGCATAACCTCAAAGTTACTGATTTTTACACCAAATACAGTAAAAGGCAACAACCTCAAGAGAGAGACTTGATGGATAGAAGAGGGTTGTTCAGTACACATCTCATTCCATGAAGTCATAAAGGGGCTACTTGTCATGTAGAGCAGAGTTGACAATATAGAGGATTTTGCAGCATTTAATAGCCCACTCAGTGATAAGAACAAATAAGTGCATCTCTGTACAATAGTTATGGTAACTGTTAAAATAAATAAATATTAATTCAGAATATTCTCCCTTAATTGATAGGGGCGATAAACAGATATTAGAGGTAGTTATTATTTCAGTAACTGTAAATAGGGGTGGCAGTTATTAGAGGCAATTATCAAAGCAGTTATTTCTGCTTTTATTAGAGGCAGTTACCAAATCAGTTCTTTCTGCTTTGGTGAACCGTGTACATTAAAAAAGGGGAATAACCCCTGTTTTATGGTGTGAATGAAGCCAATCAATTTTCATATTTGATAATGCAAAGGATTTTTTAATGACATCTTGAAAGGAATGCCTTCCTAGATTTGATCTACAAAATATGGCAATATCAGATTGCTCTCCTCAGCAACAAAGGGGTGCTAAATAGAAGTACTGAACAGACTTTTGGCCCTTAGCTTGATCATGACCTAACTGATAATGAAATGCTAGAAAATATGAAGATTCTAGTTCTATTCAAACAATTCCGTAGCTTCCCATACCAGTGCTGTGATAAACCCTGCTCAATCTGCTCTTCCACAGCAGATTATACACGCTAGCAAACACAACAATGGCAACACAGCAAGGATAACACAGCAATGATAGAAGAATATCGATATTGATTGATATTCAGAAATCAGTAAAAGAACAAGATAGAAATGCTAGAATCAGAGGTCCTAGCTCCTCCAGCCTTAGGCTCACACTACGTAAATGTCAGATAACAATGCATGCCCCTCTCTCTCACCCCCCCGTACTGTTTTATTCCCTGACAAGTAACTAACGAACCTTCCATTCCCTAAGACAACTTTGCCCCAACCCTTGTCCTAAAATGACAAAGTCTACCCCTCCAATACCTTTCCCTTCCTCCTATGGTAAGTAAGCTTGATTTCTGGATTTCGATGGGTCCTATGGGTCGTATCATGCTGGAAATGTTTAAACACGACAATGATGAAGCAAATATAGCCTCATGCTGCGTCATTAGTGATGAGTGACAGAAAAAGCACACTCCCTTAAGTAGTTTAATTTGCCACTTTAATCAAATATTTACAATATCCATTTCAATCAGCTAGCATTAGAATACAGTCATGACACTATACAAGAGTGTAATACATTAGCAATAGTACATGATTGCCATAAGAAACAACCATAATTGTCACAGCACAACAATATGATATGAACTTGAGTGGGGCTCATTCGAGTGTGGGATCTTAGACTGAGTCTTCATAAGGAAGAGTTCTACGTGGCCTTAGTAGTGTTTACGTGTTGAGTCGATTTAGGAAAGAATAATCCTATGTTCTAGGAGAGTTGTTGTTTCTTTTGTTTCCTGGGGGTATGGGCTGGTGTTCAGCCGTGGGGGGTTGTGGATGAGTATTTTTAGGAGTCGTGTTTTGTGTAGGCTAAGTCTCCTAACTGTGATGGAGACTATAAATGTTTTTCGTTAATTCAATAAGAGTAGGCAAATTCTTAGCAAAGTTTATTTCCTCTGTTCTTAGTTCTTTTCTGAACCTCTGTTCTTAGTTCTTTTCTGAATTTCTCTAGTCTCCAATACTATCTGTTAAGTGAGCTCATCACAATACATAAATTTTGGGTGACAATTGTAGTGAAGCATATAGTGCAAGTTCAAAAATGTATGTAGTTCCATCAATAAAATAACAAAAGAACCTTTATTATTGTATTGATCATGTATACTCTATTTGTGCAATAGATTTGATTTCTAGAGGAAATTTTTTTTCTTTCTTTTCCTTTTTATTTTATTCAGTAAAACTGAAAATAAGATCTAAGATATTGAATTACCTGAAGGCATCCTCCATTTTCAAGAATTAGTCCAATAACAATGGACTTCTTTAGCACTGGTAGAACTTCTTTGACATAAAAGCTTGGAGGAGCAGAAATCTTGGGCTTGAATGTGAGAAACTTTTTTCTTTTCCTAGCTTACTTCAAGTGTTCAGGAAGGCTTTTGACAATGATGACATCAATTCTAAGTGATGCTAAGAAGTGCTCCTCGTCATATAGATAGGAAAAACTATTGAATTTCTGACTGCAGAGTTTAAAGTAAAACATGCATGAAGAGAAAAGAAAATTGATATTGACTGATATAGAAAAACGACGAAAATGAAAAATGAAACTAATAGAAGAAATTAACAATGATACCTAATGCCTTTTCATCTTACGCTTTCTTGAATCTCCGGAATGACAAGAGTAGCATTTAGAAGCCTGGATATGGTATCACAGATCTAGAAAATTAATCAAAATGTTACGAACTCCCTCTAGTAATTTATATAAGTTGACTCTAATACAACAAATGACACCAAAGATCTTATATTGGCAAAGCCACCAAAAATTTTTGGATAAATATCGCCATCACTCTTCATATTTGGAGTTGTTAAAGATTTAAGCAAAAGAAGATCATGACATTCAGTTACAGCTCATAACAAAGAAAATAAAAGAACTACAGCGACCCAAAAAAAATATATTACAACTTCAAAAAATTATTCTTTAAATTTTGAGCTTCTAAACATTTAAGAAAAAGAACTATAGTGTTCAGTTACACTACTATGCAATACAACAGAACCAAGAGACTAGTAAGAGGATTCTAGAGATAATTGGATGCAAAAGACAATTTCAAAGCAACAAGACTACCTGGAAGATTGTGTTAGCGAGAACATATTTACACTATTGAACCCCCAGTTCTTTACACAATCACCCGGGTTCCTTAAACTGACAGACTTTTAACTTTAAGATAAATCATCCTAAATATTAAGACAAAATAGAAAAAGGGCCCCGCTCCAAGGTGCGATTAGAAATGGTTGATCCAACGTTATAATAGTTCAAAGAAACCACCACATCCAATGAAATGGGGCAGACAATTATCGTCAGTAATCAAGTCCACTCCGAATCACAGCCAACAACTATTTCTCTGCACCAATTGAGATTAAAATTGATACAAATGCTACCATCTCACTGAAGCAAACCCAAATATAATCTCTAAAATCGACAGCATACCAGAGACCAAAATTATTTAGCTAAAACTGTTACCAGGATAGTAATTCCTTGAATTGGCATAAGGCTGTAGCGACTCTAAAGCCTTTATGGGCGCCCACAGTTTCTTTTTAACTCGCTGCAAAAAAAATACCAGAACCTGTTTCATTGGAAAACATAAAAGAAAAGGCCAAAAAAATCTGGAAATGCAAATGCACATGAAGAACGCAAACAAATCCACAAACAGAAACGGATCAAAACCTGACCTCGGGGACTATTTTGGAGAGGAAAGGCGAATCGAACTCTGGAGGCGTCAATGCACGAAACCTCACCGTATAGGCTGAGGAGATGTTTGTCAAATAGAGGAGAGTCAGTAACGATCCCGTTGACACTATCATCACCAATAAAATGATGAATTTTACCTTGGATTTGAGTATCATCTTCATTCGTAACAAACAAGTTCATAAACCCACCAACACAAAGACAAAAACCCAGGTACCGAACTCAAGAAAGATGAAACTTTCCCAGAAACAGGAGAGAAATCGTGAAAACAGAGATAAAGTATCAAACTTTACAACGAAGGAGCTTCAAAGTCAACAGTAATGAACTGACGAGCTAAAGCTTCAAAGTGAACAGTAACGAGATTTGAATATAAGAGAAACGGGTGGGGAGCAATACGATACTGTTGCGCAACGGATAGCGGGAGAGTAGTCCGTGAGTTGGAAAATCTTTTATACGGTAGACACCAAATTTTATAATGTAAACATGGTGGTTGAGTGAAGGATTACGGCGATGGTCAACAAAAGAATCAGGAGTAACCAAATCCAAAATCGAAATCCGATTCCAAACAAGAGTAAGAAAATGAGAGATTGCGCAGAGAGAACAGTACCAGTTGGAGGACCGTAGCAAAGGTTCTTTTAAAAAGAAACTACAATACTGTACGATGCAGGCAGAAAGCTGAGCAGGTCTCTATTGTATATTTTACATAAGGTATCAAGTGAATATATTTATTTCCTTTAGTTGTTTTCACCGACAAGATACCGTGGAAGAATGGATAAAAGTTAATAATAAAAGTGGGGTGCAATCTAGTTCCCAACTAAGATGTTGCATCCTTCCATCTTCTAAAAATTGAGGTAAAATATCTCCGGGCCCAGATTCATTTTTAAGTCTTTCTGCAGTTAAGGAGTCAGACCGTACGTTAACGTAGTCAACCGTCTGGCAGTTTGAGAAGTCAAAGACGTAAAAGTAAACTTTCGAGCTGGATCCTACTAAGTTCCAACGACACCTGAGGCCATGCATGGTCTGATGTTCTTGTTGGCTTTCTTATGTGTAGCACGTTTTCGGTAGCCTAGCTAGACTGAAGAAACATAACCGACCAATTAGTTGCACACAAGAATAGCTAGCTCTAGTTCGCATAAATCAAGTTGACCATTTTAACTGGGAGCTAGCTAGTAAGTGTTTAGTACTACCTCTATGCTCGATTTGTGATGAACCTTGAGGGCAGATGCGACACAGATAACCACGCTGAAAAGGAAGGGTAGGTCAATCTAAGAAATCATAACCTCAGTTAGAAAGTTTGGTTAATAAGCATAAGTCTGACAAAAATCCAACGCCGACCAACTCCAAGTACCGTCTTTCGGCTTTACAGTCTTAAATAAGATTCTTTCCTCCTAGTTTTCAGGGCACCCTTGATCTCCTACACGTTTGCACCACTATGGCTCCACAGCCGATCGCCGTGTTGCCTGCTACATCTTCATCCGCTGTTTCAGTGCTCCCAGGTCAGTTTGCCTGGACTTGCATAAGCAACTAGTAGTACTCATTGATTGTTCTTATGTATCTGTTCTCTGCTGAGTTTTCGGAAATAGAGATTCAGGTATTTCTTATAAAGTTTTAGCTTTCAAGGGGTGATCAATCCATGGCTACGGTTATAGTTAGACTGCTAAATCTTTCAATTAAGTTTACTCCGTTGAATTTTCAATCATTGAGCAGCATGAACACATGGTAGAATCTATATCACCGAATTGTTCTGTCTTCCAACTGACTCGCGAGTACAAAACTTGCTATATAGTTCAACTTCGGAGCAACTCCGAACAGCTAACAACCGATTGGGTAGTTCAGTGATAGTTGATATTTAAAAACTTAATAAATTCTTTGGACTTTGTTATGTTGAAAAAGACCTAATTCAATACTATGACCATAGAATGTATGACTGTTTAAGTTAACAGATGACACAGAAGTTGCTGCACTGAGTACAGTACTAACTGTTGCAGCAATTATATATGTGAGTAAAAAGAAACGTGTAAAATGGGTAGGTAGATAGGAGGGTGACAGAAGGCGTTGTGAGTTAGCTCTAGAATGGGTTTTCCCATATAATTGGATGCAAACATGTGTGGTATATGTAGGTGTGTGGTATGAGGTGTGGTTAGGAGGGGACCAACGTTGCATGAGTTTCACCGATGAGTCAAGATTTATGGTGTGATCTTTACCTAATTAATTACATCTTCCCTTTCAGACAATCGGGGTAAGCTTTCGGTTTTAAGTAAATTAAAGCTTGTTCCAGTTAACTAAAACTGCATTAATGCACGAGAACTCTTACTAGATTAGGTTTAGAAATTAATTATATCTTACCAGGACATGTACTAGCTACAAGCAGGAAAGTCTTAATAGGTATTTATGCAATGGAGGGTGGTACCAACAACTTGAACTTAGAGTTGATAGGATCCGAAGAAATAGAATCCTTACCAACTACTTAAAAATTCATTTGGCCATATCATCCACCTACCCACTTCTCATTATCATCTTGTCACCTACTACACATTTCTGATCCCTCAACTACGTAGCTTAAACCATAAAGTGCTTTTAATATGTTTTGCTGCAGACTTTTTTCCTAGATGAAACCATAAAGAGCTTGACTGAAGTTTGCAATGACTTTGGTGGAATTCAGACTAAAACACTACAGATTCTCTAATATATGATCAGTTGCGTACGTTCTCCATGTGAAAATATTTTCGAAACTATATGTTAAAAAAATATGTCAAAAGACATGGGTTGCCGGGAATCTTAGTCAAGTCTCATAAGCATATTCTTAGGACTTCTTCGCCCACATAATTAATTGCACAAATCCCTATAAGGGCTGGACCAGATTGAGTTTGAGGTTCTAGAAATTAGCCTAGTAGGACAAAAGGATCTCCAAGCTCACAAACTTGGAGGCCCTGAGGTGAGGTGTCACATGACACGATCCTGTTTTTCATATTTAAGTAATAAAAATATTTATATAATTTTCTTTCTTGTATTGATTTTCTCAACCCTACTAATTAATTGCCTAAGGGTTACTTTATAATATTTCATTTATGTTTTTATGGTACATCAAGGATATTTTTTTTTTGAAGTACTCTATAGAATTATCTTTATTTCTTAATTAATTGCTTATTTATCAATGATCATTTTAGTTAAAACAAATGGGTGGAAAACTCTTGGATGCAATAACTCAAACTTACAACTAGGAAGTCAAACGGAAAAATACGAAGCCTCCTCAGTACGAACTTTTTGTCTGCCACAAATTGTCGCACTCTCCCTTACATTGCTAGATGGTTCTTGGAACTTACGCCTGAAGACCAAAATAGCACATTGCATTTCACCAATTCGTAGCCACACTCCTATATATGACCCCCACTTCCACCTAGTAGTAGCACATTGCATCCGCAGTTGGCTACTTTAACTTTCTCCAAATTATCAACCATTGTGTGCATTGCTAGCTTGGACTTCATTCACCGATCAGTGATGGTATCAAGCATGTATAGTTTGATTGTCCTTTCCATAACAAGGTCGTCCATTACTCAGAAAAAAGATTATGCACAGATAAGTTTGGAGACGCAGAGAGTACGTAATGGTTGTTGCCTATATGTATGGCTTTTTGGTTCATTGATAGGGTAACCATTCTCTTACCGAAAACCTACTCGGACTAGAATTTGAATCGATAACTTCTTAATCTTCAGAAGGAATTGCAGCTATACTAGTCTACTTCAACTTCTATATGGAGTGGATGACCACCATATGTTTACTCTCTTCGTCCCGTGTTGTAATGAGAAATTAGAGGGTAGGGTACGTACTAGCCTGTTTTGACTAACTTCCTCTTCCGGATAGTCAGAATGACTGCTAAAAACAAAAAGGCATTTATTTGATCGTAGACGTTCTTTGGAAATGGTACTACCTAGTTGTACATGTAGAAAACAGAATTGAAATAAAAAGTAAAGAGAATCTACTAAAACTAGGTGCCTCCATGCATCTTCGAAGCTCGGAATTGCAGTAATCTACGTACGTATAACGCCATGTTTTCGGGGTTTGATCGAGTTTGTCATCTTAATACTTGGGAAAATTGTTGGTAGACATCCTTAGTATTAGAAACATTGGATAGATTGAATGTCAACTAATGAGAAGAGAATTTTTATATATTAAATGTTTACCTAAAATAATGTGACAATTGATCATGCAAGGGAAAATGTCCGTCAATATATAATAATATTGTGAATTAGAAAAGTTTGAGCCAAGTGAATTTCATTTAGTAATTACCTTCTCATCAGGATGTTGTACTAAAGTGCGATTCACATGTGCAGGTATATAAGCAAACTAAAAGCTTAGCTTCAGAAAATCAAAGCTTCTTCCAAGCTATAACACATTCATGGTGCTTAACTAAATAGAGGTAGGACTTTTTCTGCCATATTTTGGGTTGGTACCAAAAGCTCCAGTAAGAATGCTAGTATTTCTGTTATTATTTCAAAAGAGTATTTTCTGCCATTAAATATTATTGCAACTGAGTAATGAGCACAAGCAAGGCAACGGTTGACATCATTTTTTGTCATGAATATGATATAATTGCCTATTCCTTATGGGGATTAATTTAAACATTAATCTATAGATGATTGAACTTGAAATTTCCTTTTTAACTATCAACTTCTTTGGAAACAACTTTTTTTTAATTAAGAGTAAGGTTGCATATTATTAAACCTCTTCAAATTTTGAGTACTAACAAGTTTTATACTAGATTATCGTTGTTGTTAAATAACACAAACACTTCTAACTCTTGCTTGCTCGTTATGACACATGGAGGAACACTTAGATAAGCAAATTTATCGAACACTATTATGTAGTAATGTGATAGAGAAAAGATAGGATTAATTGAGATGACTGAAATTCGTTCATGTATAGATAAGCAAGTACATCGAACACTATTATGTTGTAATGTGATAAAGAAAAGATAGGATTAATTCAGATGACTGAAATTCGTTCATGTATAAGGCATATGCCGATCATGTATTTGATTGGCTTGTCTAAATAAATCGAGTATGACTATTAAACACTTTTTCTGACTACGGTTGGAGCATTATAGCGTGAGATATCTCTATCTATAGCAGAACTATATCCATTGTCCAGCATTATGCATCAAATTATATTCGAACTGCTGAAAATGGTCACACTTGCTTGAGTAGACGATCTATTGATTCTAGTGAGTGGTTAATTATTTAGAAACTAGTGCTACTAAGAGAATCTCTCTATATTCTAAAAAATTACAACGAAAAATGACCTCAATAACATAGTTGTGGTAACTCTTCCAATACTTATCGAAGATTATGCGACAATATCATCTACACCCATGTGTAAAACCTTGTTTTGAGCCTATGAAGCATCCTCTATTTCAAAATTTTGGTCTAATTTGGACACATTTTAGGCAAATACCCCTCCAAAACTCAAGAGGGAGATGAACCTTGTTTTTAAATGTTAAGGGGATCCAATCACTAGGACCTATATATTGTTGTATAAATATCTTGATTTAATATGTCAATGGAACACAAAAGCCAGTGTAAATATGCGTCAATGTTGGTGTGCATGCTTGTGTTAGAGGTAGTCATAATTTCTTTAATTAGGTCTTCTTATACATTGTATATAAGAAAACAACAAAATAAAATGTGCAGTCCACATATATCCAGTTCATACATGAGGAGGCGCCTTCTAATTAAACAGACATCATGCCTCCTAATTTTCCCAAAGCAAGAATGTTATATACCTATAATTGAGAAGCAAACATCCATAAAAACACACTATATCACAAACGTTCTAGCACTAAATTTAGCTTGCCAAATCTGATGCTCCTTATGCCACTTACGTGCAGGTTCAAGCGGGATGATTAGTTAAGGCACCATCAACATCACCTATGGTTGCCATTGAAGACATGATATCAGCATCCCAATTAGTGCCGATAGGTTGAATTGATTGCATAATCATACTGGGTTGCTGCTGCTGTTGGTTCCCAAAAAAGTTTTCATTGACCAGAGAATCCAGAAAAGAAGAGAATGTATCATCATTTCCACTTCCTAAGCAAGCTTCATCATTGCTAGGTCCATGGCATCCTTGTAACCCCATGAAAAGTCCATCGCAGTTTGACCAATTCTCCTGACTATTATGAACAACCTGATTCTGATGATCGTTTGAAGCCATCTTGAAATTTTCACTGACTTTGGTGGCTATAACCCTATAAGTTTTGCTAGGTTCTTCAGACTGAGAAGTAGGGTTTGAGGTTTGATTAGGATCATGAGCAACCTGAGTGCAACTAATATTAAGGCTCAAAGGTTTGTGAGTCCTTGGATCTATTCCTTGACTAATGAGCTTCTTGCTGAGATGGGTATTCCAGTAGTTCTTGATCTCATTGTCTGTGCGCCCTGGAATCCTTCCAGCTATCAGAGACCACCTGTAAATGAGTATATATACATGTAACTCTTATGACTTCGATCCCAATAAGGAAACAAACCCCTGAAATAGATGATGTTATTAGACAATCAACAATTACAGGTGTACTCTCTTTCTTGTAAACTGAAGTTCAAATCCCATATCCGTAAGTATAAAATCTATCCTACTCTATCTATATCTAAGAGAGGAACGCAAGAAAGAAAGCCAAGAACCATAAACTCTCGACACTCAAAAAAGCCCTAAAAAGCTTGCTTTGACACTTCAAATTAATTGGAAGTTCCTAATACATGATCAAGAATCCCACGATTACATGTAGCGTACGTGGATTGCGCATCCGAGTAAAGAAAGAACCCTAAAGTTCTGCGGTGAACGGAATTAGACTTGATCCCGGGCCCCAAAACAACTTCTTAATTATAGTTGATTTGAACTTAGCATAGTGAAAGCAATATAAAGAGAAAACAGTCCTGCATCGACGAATCGATCTTAATTAGAACCTTAATCCTTCACCTAAATAATGGTCAGAAACCTTTACTTGTGATGAGCAAATAATAATTAATGGCCCACCTGTTACCAAGCAACCTATGCAGTCTAAGAATGAGATCTTCCTCATCAGGATCAATACGCCCTCTCTTAACACAAGGTCTGAGATAGTTCACCCATCGAAGGCGACAGCTCTTACCGCACCGGAGCAGCCCTGCCCTCTTTGGCACAGTACGCCACCGTCCCTCGCCTTCCTTCTTGATGAAGTTAGCAAGAAGCTCATCCTCCTCCCGCGTCCATGGCCCTCTCTTTATCCCAACTTTGCTACAGCATGGTGTAGTACTACTTGTCTTGCTTGCTGCTGGGTTCTTCATAGCTTCTTCTTCCTCTACTGAATTGTTAAACTGATTTTATTCGTTTTGCTTGTCTGAGGAAATGAACGTAATATTTTACATATATGTG
Organism: Erythroxylum orinocense; assembly: GCA_025531955.1. Classification (NCBI taxonomy): domain Eukaryota; kingdom Viridiplantae; phylum Streptophyta; class Magnoliopsida; order Malpighiales; family Erythroxylaceae; genus Erythroxylum; species Erythroxylum orinocense. Next base: position 9,845,158 of record JANZLX010000002.1, on the reverse strand, counting down.
AAATTAGGTTTGATGGAGATGGAAGAGAGAGGTTGTCGTTATATGGGGATGGGGATGAAAGAAGAGACGTAAAGTGGAAGAGAGGGACAAAGGTGGAAATACGGGGACAGACCTTAGACACTGTGTGGAGAGGGTATCATCCATGTTGGAAGCTTTTCGTTGTGTGCCCAATAAATTTGGAGCATATCTTTAGTTAAGTTTTACTCTCTTCTTCATTTGTTGAAATTCAAAATTTAGTAGATGTTGACACAGATGAATTTTTGAAATATTCATGTTTTTTACGTCCTCGCCCACCCTGGAATACTTTCCGGTGTGATTCAGTGAATAAAACCTTGTAAAAGAATAGTGTTTATATAATTTAAGTTATTTTATTTCCACTAAATTTTAAAACTTAACGATTAAAACTAACACTTAATGTTTTGACGAAGTTAAATTGGTAAGACAAGAAGTTTAAGGTTTAATCATTATAAAACCGGCTAATAATTAAATAAAATTAAAGATCTTAAAGTATAATTAAAATAGATTGCATTAATTACTTATTGAAGAATTTAAAGTTTAATTAAAAAATATTTAATGAAAACTAATTAATTTATTTTAGTTTATTAAAATTTATTAATCTATAAAAATTGATTAATTAATTAAAACACTAATCAGTTTTTAACAGCAAAAGTAATTAAAATAGATTGAACCGATAAATTAAAATAGATTTTTGGCGGAGCCTTTTTCTTATGCTTTTGATCTCAGTCGAAATGATTTCCTTCGGTGGAAAGGAAATTTGTCCATATAACATTTTGGGTTTCAAATTTATTTGGGTGTTGTTAATTTTAATTATATGTTACAAATATAATTAAAATTTTTAAAAAGAATATACATTATTTTTAAATATGGGTCTACAGACATGTGACAGAATGAATAAAACTCACATTGTTAATTAAAAAAATTAAATTAATAACACATCCATATTGATTTAATACATAACGTTGAAAAACTTAACTTTATTTAATTTTTTGTTAATTTAATAGTTTGTTTTGAATAGACACTACAAGAAAAGTATTAATTAGCGACGGAAAAAAAACGTAGTAAATTAGCGACGAAATTATGATTTCCGTCGGTAAAATTTACGGGAGTGTAACAAATTAACGACGGAAAATAAAGCGTAACTAATTAGCGACGGAAAATTTATTTTCATAGCTAAAATCGACGTGAAAATTTTATTTAGTGACGATTTTAATTTTTTATCGCTAAAAATGGAGGGATTTCGACCCGCCAATATTAGCGACGGAATCTAGGGACGGTAACGTGCCCGTCGGTCAATTTATTTAGTGACGGAAAATAAAACGTAGCAAATTAGCGACGAAAAATCTATTTCCGTTGCTAAAAGTGTCGTGAAAAAATTTTATTTAGCGACGATTCTAATTTTCCGTTGCTAAAAATGGAGGGAATTCGTCTCGCGAATATTAGCGACGGAATTTAGGGACGGTAAGTAAACTGTAGCAAATTAGCGACAGAAAACCTATTTCCGTTGCTAAAATCAATGTAAAAAATTTTGTTTTGCAACGGGTCTATTTTCTGTCGCCAAAATAGAGGGGAGGCGAGATAATAAAATTTAAAGGCAGGAATTAAAGGAGGTAAAATAAAATTTACAAATTCCAACGAAAGTTTCCGTCGCTATTTTCGTCGGTAAATCTTGTTTCAAATACCCTTCCCCCGGGGCGC
>JANZLX010000002.1:9821901-9840180 GCA_025531955.1 Erythroxylum orinocense | reverse complement strand
ACAACAACAAGGAAGAAGATAGATTGCTAAAGAAAAAGATTCAAAAGCAAAGGATTTGGATACAAGAAGAAGGAGAGAATAGCGCAGCGAGGATTTAAAGCTGTAGCAAAGGAGTCGGTAATTCTCTTCATCTTGTTCATGTTTTTATTATCCTTATACCATATCATATATGAATTGGCATGTTGATTTGGATATGTTGCTTCCGCTGAAAAATGATTTCTTAAAAGTTCTGAAATCTACTGTTTCTCCAAACAAAGCATGCTTTCTTTTTCCAATCCAACAGAAACATGAGTATGTTATTAATTTTTTGGTTTATCATGTAAAGAGTTTAATGTTTTTGAAATCTATTGATGCATTGGGTCTTGTTAAGAATCCTTATACCTTATTTTAAATATTTGATGAAGTTGTGAATAAAGTACGACCATAAAATATTGTTTATTTCATTACTAACAATGATTATGTTTATAAAGTGGTAGGAAGAAAGTTGAAAAACAAGTATAATTCTTTTTTTAGACTCATTATGCTGCACATTACATTGTCTTAATATTGAAAAATATAAGGGATGTTAGGTGTTTTCCTATTATTGATGAAATAGTGCAAAAAGCCAAAAAGGTGACTAAGTTAATCTATAATCGTGCATAGCTCTTGAATTTAATGAGAAAGGATTTTACAAAAGGTAGGAATTTATGATGTCCTGCTATTAAAAGATTTGCAATGAATTTCTTATCACTTTAGTGTTTTATTATGATGAAGAAAGAGTTAAGATAGATGTTTACAAGTGATAAGTGAGTTGTATCTCAGCATACTAAGTCTAACACTGGATTAGAAGTTTCTATAATTATACTTGAAAATGATGAATTTTGGTCCTAATATCAATTTGTCATATGAGTTTATGGGCCTTTAATGAGAGCATTTTGTTTGGCTGATAATGATGAGAAAGCAACAATGAGTTATTTTTATGATTTCATAAAGAGGGAAGTAATCAAGGTCAATTTGAAAAATATACCTTCTTTGTATGTACCTTATCTTATAGTCATTAATTAGAAATGAGAAAGACAATTTCACTCTCCGATGTTTGTAGCTGGGCATTTCTTCATCCTAACGTCTATTTTAGACTAAATTTTACAAAAAGAAAAAGCTGAAGATAATAAGGTAATGATATTAATTATTACAATAATTATTGCCTATGAGATGATGCAAGATTTTCTAAGCTCATAAATATAGATTTATAAAGATGCTTTTGGTGATTTTGCGATGCCAATTGCTATTTGTCAAAAAGACTAAAGTAATTGATGCATTTTTTTTTCATTTTTGTTAATTGTTGAAAATTAATCACTACTTTATTTTGTTTATAATGCTACTTTTATTATTTTATGACTTACAGTTACTTGGTAAGATCAATTCTAAAATGGTATTCTAGAATTACAAAAGTTTGCAATTCAAAATCTAAATTAATATGCGAGTACAACAAAGCATGAAAAGAATTAAATCGCATTTGAATTCAACCATTCCAAGAAAAGTAATAGATTAGAGTACAAAAGATTAAATAACTTGGTCTTCGTTTGTTACAATTTAAAGCTTCGAAAAATGTATGTTGTTATCATTATTAATTTAGATGTAATTTCTTATAATTTTTTATATTTAAATTTTATTGTCAATAGGATTCTTAATAAAACAAGTAGTTCGGTAGATCCAATCTGTATTGATAATATCAATCTTTTGGTAGATTAAGTTTATGAAGAATCGATTTTGGTAGATATGAATGATTTGGAAAATAATTTTGGATAAGAAATCATTGACATTTCATTTTGTGCAATAAATTTGAGTGATGATGATGATGATGAAACTCCTCTCAATAATAAGAAATTTGTACCAAATAATAATTGCGGTAAGTGCAGTTATAGCGGGCATCTCCTATGGATGATTAAATAAAAGTTTCAGGTTTTTGTTTCTCCTCTTCCTTTAACTTTAATTATATTTGATGTATATATTAAATTCTATATATGTAATGTAATTGTAAATGTTTTTGTTTTAGGTTTCACTTCTACTTGATTGTTTCCCCATCACAAATTCTTGTTATAAATTGTAATAATTAGAGAGTTAAAGATATTTATTGTTATTTTTATTTGATGTTTTGATGTAATTATTATTTATTATATGATGAAATAATAATATTTTAAATACTTTGTATTGTTCTTAATTTTTTATTTATATGATGATTATCTTTTTTATATTAATTGTGATTATTATTTATATGTAAAATATCTAAAAATTAATGTTAAATTGTTGTTATTTTAAATTTTTATTATTTTTATAAACATGTTGATGCAAAATTATAAAGTATACAATACAATATACTAATTAACTCTTTTATAAAATTTAAAAAATTTAGGGATAAATTCATAAATTTAAAATTTTGCCTTAAATAGTACTCAATATTAATCACTATCAGTATTATCTTAAGACTCATTCCAATATTAAAATCGTTACGGTATTTATAATTTGTTTCCTCGTTAATATTCTTATTATGATTCCAGCCTTCCAGTGCACTGACGCGTGTTCTAATCAGATTAGGATATTCTGACACGCGAATGTTGGGATCTTTTCCAAGTTTATGGAACATCGGATAGGATTGAAGATTGATTGTGAATTGTCTCAATCTTAGATTCCGGGTCCCCAAAGAAAAGGACCAAAGCGGGACTGGACCACCCCACTATCTTATTCTTACGGATCAAGACATACTTTGATTTTCTGGATAACATATTTCTCAATCTTTTTTTCCGTTCAATTTCGTGACCCTACATTATATCCAGAGCTCTCCCTGCTCCAGATCATCCTTTTAACTTGCTCAATCCATCGTCATCCGTACACTAAATATTCTTTTTCTTAATATCTATTGAATTTTTCTAATTTGATCTTTTCTCTATTTTACTATTTATAATTTAAAAACTATCATTTATTAAACAGTTATATTATTTAATTATTATAATAGATATTTTATTTAAAATGAAATTTTAAAATTGAAAATAAGCGATATATTAATGAAATATAATAAATGAAATTTGTTTAATAATTAAGTGAATATTATAAAAGAATAAATAATAATTTTTTAAATGTAAAATTTTTAACGAAAAAGATCAAATATTAAATGTTTACATTTTAATCCATTACATGCTAAGTTAGTGTATCCTTAAGGACTATAGTAGGGTTTTTATAGAGAAGCAACTTATATAAAGTGTTATTGCATTGTATGTGAGTCTATTAGAAACAATTTCTCTATTATATAGTGACAAGGAGATTTTAACTTAATGTTGATAATGATGATGATGGTAAATTATACAAAGGATGACTAGGAGAAAATTAAAAAAGAAAAAAAAAAGAGAAGATAAAAAAATCAATAGGCTTTGTAACTTAGATCACTAGTTTTGATCATTGTTTTAAAAATTGGATTAAAAGTTAAATGGGTAAGAGAAGAAGTTTAAGTGTTAAAAAGTTCAACCGATATTAGACCCTTATAAAATTCGCCAAAAATAAAATAAAATTAAAGAATTTAAAATATAATTAAAAGAAATTGTCTTTATCTACCAAAAAATTGAAGTTTAATTTAAAAAAAGAGATCGTTAAATAAACATTAATTAATTTATTTTAGTTTATGAGAACTTGTTAATTTGTAAAAATGTACCAATTACTTAATAAATTAATCGCTTTTTATCAACAAGAATTATTAAAATAAATTAAATCAAAAAATTAAAAATCAAGCTGAAAAATTAGATAATTCAAATTTTTTACGGTCTAACGATTAATTGATTTTGACCGTAACTCATTTTCTACGTCATTTTTCTTGGGTCACTAGATATGAGAATAACCTTCTAATCTCTCTAACCTTCTGCTATTCAAGTATTGACTTGTGCTCAATTATTAGGCTATTCCTTTAACAAGTTTGTTTCTTTTCTATTTTCTAAGCCGTCAAAATGAACATTTCCTTATAATATATGTTATCTCTGGAAAATAACAAGGCTGCATAAAATGAGCTTATGTAAATATAATACTTTTATTACATTAAATTTGTCTATAAATAAATTTCCAATCCAACTCTTGGATCCAGTCCAGGGGAATGAAGATGGGCCTAGTAATAATTGCAGTAACACAGATAAGTGTGATCTAGGGGCTTGCAGGATTTTGCATTTCTATGGACTCATCGTCCCAGGTAAGCTGCGAGAGATAAGGCTCAAGAGCCCAACTCGGCCACATGGGAAATGTTTATTGTTTGATGTTTTGTTCAGTATCTCTTATATGGTTGTTAATTTGCATTGTTACGGAGCTTGATTTAAGTGAAAATGACCAATGATCCTATGATTTCGTTTGTTCAAACAGATTGCGAAGCTATGCGTTTTACATTTTGGAACTTTTAATATCAAAGTTTTATTTGCAATTTTTTTCTATTTTAATTTGATTATTTGCATATGTTTTCAAGTTTTTGGCTCATTACTGTTTCTATATTTGATGATTTAAAATTTTATAACTATGTAATTATAGTAAAATTGTATAAATAGTTTTAATTTTAATATTATAAAATTTACTATAATTGACAAGGACTGTGTAATTCTAAAATATTAAAAATTAAAACAAACTTGAATTTAGTGATTTGAGTAACAGATGTGATTAATTGAGCATGCATGTTAATATTAATTTTAGATTTAATTTACTTTTCAATATTAAATTATCAAGTCATTAAATAATTTATCCAAACTAAACATTTAATGATTAATTATGTGAATTTTTTAAAATATACTCGATAGATGTATCGACAAAGAAAATAATATGGATCAACATGAACATTTAGGTCTACATATAGTAGTAATTTGTTTAGATAAATAAGGAACATTGAAAGAGACAATGTTACAACCAAATCATATTTCTGGCTACTTGAAAATGAGGGAGAAGAATATCCGGAAAGGTCTTGTATGGACATCTATGTGTGTTCAAATTAAGACGTTTGGGTTAGATCATGTTTATGTATGAACGGGTTTTATTACAATATTTTGTTTGTCTTTGCCACTTGTCATGAACAGTTTCGTTTCTGGTCTAGTTTGTTTATTTCTTGGATCTACGATTTCAGAGAATAAAATTAACATGCATCCCTAAGTTGCTTGATTATAACTGATAAGTAGCTAGGAACTCTTAATATGGTTTTGCAACTGTAAAATATGGAGCGAACAGTGAAGTGGTTGCAGACAACCAATAACAGGAAGTGGCTCTACTTTCCCCGTAGAGCTTAGGAGTGCTCTTTACATGCACGCTTAAGCATTACACTGTTATCTATGACGGACATAGACCTTCTTTAAACATAACTAAACCAAACGTTTGATGTCATGGCAAGCATAAACAAAGGAATCGAAGAGTACTATAATGCAAATAAGCAACATCTTTTTTTGTTTCAATTGATGTAATTACGTTGAGTTTACAAACCAAACGCAGCGTGCACGATAAGATATTCTTTTGTCTGCTCAGTGAATGACCAAGTCTGTCTCATCTTTATCCTCTTCTTGCTTTTGCACCTTAGTTCTTGTGCTCATCTAGAGAGCTAGTTTGGTGCCTCCACGTGGCAGACATCTGGGACGCGAAGACCCATTTCTCATATGTTGACCAAGTTAACAGAGAGACCAGCGATGATGACTTGGTCCCTATGATATAGCTCCATTCATTCCTTACACACACTGTATATATCCTAACCTGACAAAGGTGTAGCTTAGGTTTGATCATCGAAAATGTGTTCGTGTAATCAATTATTCTTTTGCTTAAGAGACATGATACATGCCAAAAACCTTTGACCTACATGATATCAGTGTTAGCCTAATAATGGTAGATTTGAGTTCCTCGTTGATCTTCAATTTAACGGTTATGAGTATTGAAAAGAAATTGTAATTACAGAATTGACCAAGCAAGGGTATGTACGTATGGATGTATGTAATGGAGAAGTAGAAATTCTTTACTGTAATGCCATAAGCCTACAAACACTATAAAACAATTCTGTGTGTGTCTACGGTATTAGCACCAACTTGATAATAAAAAACTTGACCAAACTTTTTAAGAAAATATAAATAAATCTATTTATATATATGTTCATCTGAAAATCAAAACACTTGTAGACAAGCTCTCCATTTCTTCCTCTTGTAAACCACTACCAGTCTTGGTTTCTTCATTTCTGCATTGCCTAAAAAATATACTTCAATGGAAATTCAGTTCCAGCAGCAAAACCAGACTCAGAAAGCAAATATTCCAATTCGCAAAACTAGTAAATTCAAGGGAAGAAAAAGTCCTAACAACAATAAGAAGTTTGTTGGTGTTAGGCAAAGGCCTTCAGGGAGATGGGTAGCTGAGATCAAGGACACAACGCAGAAGATAAGGATGTGGCTAGGCACCTTTGAGACTGCTGAAGAAGCTGCAAGAGCTTATGATGAAGCCGCTTACCTTCTTCGAGGATCCAATACTCGTACCAACTTCATCACTCATGTATCCATGGACTCTCCTCTTGCTTTTCGTATTAGGAACCTCCTCAACAACAAGAAAGGAGTTAAACAAGAACAAAGTCTCCCAGAGAGTGTTGAAGTTTCTACCCCACCAAGAAGTTCCATTACTAATAAGACCAGCAGTGACACTAGCAGTAGTACAAGTAGTTGTGGCTCAAGTGACAGAAATTCCCCTATTGAGACAATTTCTGATAGTCCACTGTTTGATGATGCATATAAACCAGACATGAGCAACTGCTCAGAGGAACTTGAGTTGGGAACTTCTCAGCCTAATCTTTCATGGAGGGGTTTTGGTCCTGGATTCGATCAATTTTCTTTTGCTCAAGAAATTCTTGATCTCCCAAGGACCATAACTGTGCCAGAGGCATGTGACCTGCAGTTTTCAGAATTTGACAGGATGAAAGTGGAGAGACAGATTTCAGCATCACTATATGCAATGAATGGGCTTCAAGAGTACATGGACGCTTTCCATGATCCTACTGAAGCTCTTCTCTGGGATCTTCCCCCAATATGTTAACAATTCTCCAGGTGTTCTTGATCCTAATGATCAAAACACATCTCCTTTTTCTGTTCTCAGCCACCATTTTAGTTTAGAATTGTATCCAAATTAAGTTTCGTAATCACAAACACGTCTTTGTTTCCCAAAATTGCTCTGCTGTTTTTAGAAATGTGAGACTATTTTACCGAGGCTTAATTAATCCCTGATGAACACACCAGTCTTAAAAAATATAATAAGACATCATTGTTTAGCCTTCTCCATGTTTAAAACCCTTTTTCAATACTGTAGTGCTGATGCCAATGATTCGTAAGCATTGAAGAGCACGCTGCACCTTCTCAGTTTCAAGTGGGGAACCTTTAAAATGACTTCTCAACTAATTTCAGAATCACTTATTATTTTAGGTCTAATGATTGAGATCTGCGATTATCTCATATCCTAATTGTTACAGTGGAAAAGTTGTGCCATTTCAGGGGGAAAAAAAGTTACAAACTTCAACTTTCGGACTTGCTATAAATTGTCACATGAAAAAAACTTGGGGTTCATCCTCTGACAGCCTATTTTAGGATCAAAGTCATGCATCTGTTCCAATCAAGCTAAATGTAGCCATAATTTCCATATGAGAAGTCTGGTATTTTATAAGCCGAGTCTGAACTGTTTATGTCGTAGTTCCTGGAAAGCAGGACAAACACTTAACTTTCAAGGCTAAACCCTTATTAAGATGGTCCAGAGTCAACAGGAACTGAATTTACGCCATTGTTTGAGGATGAATGAAGCATGAATAATAACTAGGTATCCATTCTTTATTCTCTGGACCTTCTGGCACAAGCAATATTCCCAATCACTCATCTTTGTAAACGTTTTGATAATAATTAGATAAGAAAATCATCAGAGAATTAGATTATAGAACAGGTCCAGGGTTACATCCACAAGAAAGGACAAATTTCTACTTTCCCAGTAGATTCAACAGCACGAAAGAATATCTCCTACCACGCTGCACTAGCGTTGACCTATAAACAGGAAATCTAGCAACCTGGAACTGTTCTTCCAAGGATCAAAGGATGAATTTCACTAAAGATTATCATTGCAATATATCCATAACAAAGAAAGAATTCATTTTGTCTATCTAATAGCTCAGATGTGTAGACAAAAATCATATTCCAACCAGCAATACAGAGATTGTATGATCTTCACATAATAGCAGAATCTTTGCTCTGACAGGCAAATAGAAATTCCAGAAGGAAAAAGACGACACATAACTTTTTCTTGGTACTAATCAGGCTATCTCATCAGCCGCCTAAAAAAATATTTTAGCTAAGTCCAATCTATCTATATCTCAAATTTCAAAATTAGTACTGGAACCTCTACACTGATTACAGTCTTTGGTCAGTTTTAAGTCAAGTGGCTCTTAATTTATCTCAAGATAAACCTTGACAGCAATGTGATGACTTCACAAGTTTGAAACTGTGAATAAATTATGAGTAAACAATATTGTTGGAAGTCTTTGGACACAGACCAAGTAGCTTCAGAAATCAAGGGCTTAATTATGCTGTTGAATTGAAGAATGCAAGTCTGACACTTAGCGATATTTGATAGGAAGGCATAACCAATTTAGCAGTCAAATGACTAGATGCCTTGAAAGACTGGCGTTTTCAGTTGGCAATGGGGTACTGCCGCAGTTCTCCACCATTTCCACACAAAGACACAATATGTCCAACTAGTACAACAATGTTTATTCAAATGAAGGGAAACTGATTTTATTGGCATACATATAAGATATAGAGATTGAATCATGATTCATCTTAGAAACTTTACTTGGAACAACAATCATCAACTAAAAAGTTGCACAGTATGAAGGACAATTCATGGACTGAGGACATGGATGATAAGCAATACTCACACCATTATACAACCTACACAAACAAATACGCAATAGATAGAAGTGCCGGCGTTGATTCCCCAGTAAATAGTATTCAGAAATCTTCCCCTTCTTCTTCCTCAACACCTTCTGCACCAACTTCTTCATAGTCCTTCTCAAGAGCAGCAAGATCTTCACGGGCTTCTGAGAACTCACCTTCCTCCATGCCTTCACCTACATACCAGTGCACAAATGCTCGCTTGGAATACATGAGATCAAATTTGTGATCAATTCTGGAGAAAACCTCAGCTACAGCTGTGTTGTTGCTTATCATACAAACTGCACGCTGCACCTTAGCTAGATCACCCCCTGGTACTACTGTTGGTGGCTGATAGTTGATACCACATTTGAAACCTGTTGGGCACCTGAAGATACACACATGAACATATATTTTGCTTCAATGTAAGAAATGACAAAGAAGACAATTAATCATAGGCATAAATTTGTTAGATGAGAACGCATTTTCCAGTGACATTATATAAAAAGCATATTTTGCTGGAACGGGAAACCATTTTATTCCATCTGAAATAGAATATGCTTGTTAGTAACTATACCACAGGATATTGGCCACCCTGTAACACTAAAATTTCTCTTACCTCAAGCTAAACTTTTAAGTTAATTGTAATAATTTCCTAATTTGATATCATCGCCACAGTCTTTTTTAAAGGAATATTGAGTTGTAAATGTTAATCATGCAGGAAGGTCAGGTTAAAACATTCTTTATTTCTTCAGTTTAAGCACAAGTGCAATTGAAAAGGGTAATATGCAAGAGTAGCAAACAGAGACAAGAAAAGAATCCTAAAAAGGCGTTGTTGACCATAGTGATCTCAATTCATGAATAACAAATCGATTGTAATTTAGATGAGAATAAGCATCTAGTTCCCAAAAAAACAAGAGAAGGAAGTAGGAAGGTATCGCCCACTGCAAAACGGGGGGGTGCAACAACAATGTTCAGAATATCTCATTTGCACTTGAGCAGGCATTGGCAAGAAAACCCTCCTCAGGTAAAGACAAGACAAGTGAGCTTACCAGTCAACAAATTGGACAGTGCGCTTTGTCTTAATGGTGGCAACTGCAGCATTAACATCCTTTGGTACAACATCTCCACGATACATTAGACAACAAGCCATATACTTCCCATGCCTTGGATCACATTTGGCCATCATATTTGCAGGTTCAAAGACAGCAGTTGTGATCTCAGGAACTGATAGTTGCTCATGATAAGCTTTGGCGGCGGAAATCACAGGGGCATATGACGAGAGCATAAAATGGATGCGAGGATATGGCACAAGGTTAGTCTGGAACTCGGTGATATCCACATTAATAGCGCCATCAAACCTCAAGGAAGTGGTCAAAGAAGAAATGATTTGGGATATCAATCGGTTCAAATTGGTGTAAGTTGGCCTTTCTATGTCCAAGGATTTCCTGCAGATATCATAGATAGCTTCATTGTCCAAGAGCACAGCTACATCAGTGTGCTCAAGGAGAGAATGTGTGGAGAGTACACTATTGTAAGGTTCAACAACAGCAGTAGAAACCTGCAACATCATTGAAAATATGCTGAATGAAGCCACATAGTATTATCTACGTTAATGTTATATAACAGCAATCATTGTCCAGGGAACAATCAAGTAAAACATTCAACAATAATGCCAGAAAGATGTGCTGCAGAAAAGAAGTTTTATAAGTATATGCTCCTAAAAGGAAGTCCTTCACTAGGACACAGCCAATGTCCGACATTCCTAAGTCATGAAATATAGAACATCAACCAGACTTTGCAATTCTCATCATCCTTAAAAATGCTTTGGTAAAACCCCTTTGTTTCCCTTGTGTTTGTGCTATACCTACCCTAACCATTCAAGTTCAGTTTAAAGAATATCTGTGGTTACACATCTCATGCGGAAAAACAATCTTAAGAATTGCTTGTATTTTTGTAGACTGCAGACAATGCCCAATTTAATGTACCAATGTTCTCTTTTCCTTTTAAGTCTTCAAATGCAAACCTGAGGAGAAGGAAAGATGGTGAAGCCAAGTTTTGACTTCTTTCCATAATCAACTGACAAGCGTTCCAAAAGTAGTGAGCCTAAACCAGAACCCGTGCCACCACCAACAGCATTAAAAACCAAAAATCCTTGCAAACCAGTGCAATTGTCTGCCAATTTCCTCACTCGATCAAGGCATAGATCAACAATCTCCCTCCCCACTGCCATATCAACAGCAATGGAAGTTTTTAGCCACCAAAAGACAAAAACTATGAGAATAAGACAGCCATTTTGATAGTGAATCCTCTGATAAAATATACCTGTATAATGCCCCCTAGCGAAGTTATTAGCAGCGTCCTCCTTGCCAGAAATAAGTTGCTCAGGGTGAAATAATTGTCGATAAGAACCAGTTCTAACTTCATCGATCACAGTGGGTTCTAAATCCACAAATACAGCTCTTGGAACATGTTTTCCTGAACCAGTCTCACTGAAGAAGGTGTTGAAAGAATCATGCTCAACACCTACCGAGGTGTCACTACAACAACATGCACGAAGCCCATATTAGATACAAGAACAGAAGAAAAGGAAAGGCAAAACTCAAAAACCTTAAAAGAGTACATCCAATAAATTTCCAGATAAAGAAAGTGAGTAACAGAGTAAGCTATTTGTTCCAATCTCTAAATGCATTGCTGTTGCTACAGATAGATTTCACTAAACAGAACTAGCCAAAAGTTGATCTGTAGTTCAAGCTTAGGGCCCACAGAATAAAAAGGAAGATTCTTCTAATGTTTGTTCTGAAACAGGACTGACATTGTTTACATCAAGAAAGAGAGTCGGTCGACAGTTTCTCCTCGGAACTAATTGATGAGAACAAAAGCATATAGATCAACAAAAATTAGAAAGACCAAGATTCTTCATGATCCAAATTACATTGGAAGAGGAGTACATCAAATAACAAAGGAAAGTTAGGCAAGCCAATCTCGATCCTGTTCAGAACATATTGGACGAAAATTTATTAAATTACTGCAACATTGCATAATAATCTAACGAGAAGCACCAAAAGCCAGGAATCTCAGACCCTGAGATGAAATTTTCTTATCACAATATTGAAAACAAGAAGCTGGAACTATTGTGTCGCTAGTTCTTTATTGACCTATGAGTAAACCAACTCTTTCTCACGCTATGTTGGGTTACACAGAATTAAAAACGTGCAGCTCGGGCATCTCCCGCGTCAAAATAACAAAAAGAAAAGGAAAGTATAAATCTTGAAAGAGAAAATTCCATCTTGAACTACAATATCACAAATGCACAAGACTCATGTAATCAATACAATATCACAAAAAGGAAGCAGAAGCACATGCATAAGCACAAGACTCATGTAATCACATGAAGAAACTATCTTTGAAAATGATGAATAATGCTGAGAAAAAGAAAATGGTACGGCCCCAGAAAGTTCAAAATCAAGAAAGACCATACCACCATTTCCACAAAGACAAGCCCAACTACAATCGGACACTGTTGAAGGCAGAAGTTTTTAATGCATGCTACAATTACACACAGGGTATGAATATAAAAGAACATTCACCTTGGCATCATTCCATCAGGTTGAATTCCATGTTCAAGGCAATAAAGCTCCCAACAAGAATTCCCAACTTGAATACCTGCTTGTCCTATGTGTATGCTTAAAACTTCCCTCATATTGTCTCTCTAAGCACACAAAAGCGTACGACCTTCTGCAACTTTAGATCATGTAAAAAAATCCGACTTCCTCTTCCTTCTCTCTCGAAAATTTGCGTCGAAGTCTTCAATGGCAAAAGAGAGTATACTATTACTAGTTTACTACTACAAGAAGAGAGCTTGGTCGTACAACAGTTAATATGGTTCAATTAAATAATAATAAAATTAATAAATCGAACTGTCATTATACAAAGTGGGACCCATTATCACGACAACTGTGTTGTGGGACTTTGCCAGCTTGGATTATTGTCGGTCACACCTCACACCGGGCGACGTTAGTTGCTTCACGAGTTACAGTAAATATCTTTCTTTTTTTTAATTGACTATCCAAGTTTTAATGATGATTAAAAAATAGCTAAATCCATTTAATCATAAAAGTTTAGAATTATTTAATTATTTAAATTTAATTTTTAACTTTTTGATTCATATTAAATAAAATTATTATCTAATTCTTTAAATTTAATTTTTAATTTTTCAATTCATATTAATTTAATAATTTTTATTATTAAAAAGTAATCAATTTATTAATTTAATTAGTCAATTTTTATAAATTAATAAATTTTTATAAACTAAAATAAATCAATTAATTTTTATTCAATAATATCTTTTTAATTAAATTTTAAATTTTTTAAAAATAATTTTTTTAATTATATTTTAAATAATTTAATTTTATGTAAATTTTATTTAATTTTATAATAATTTAATACTGATTAAATTGCGTTAAATTTGGTATCTGCACCTAACAACTAAACTAATAACATTAACGAGAGAGCCACATAACATCCTGTAAGAGACAAGTATCGTTTCGGATATTTTTTTTGCCTTTTCAATTATGTAAATGGATTTGACAGACTACCTAAGGAAAAACAGTGGAAGATAATAATAATAATAATAATAATAATAATAATAATAATAATAATAATAATAATAATATGGCTATCCATATTTAAAGTTTTGTTACAAAATAAAACATAATTCAAATTATTTCAACATTGATTAATTGATATTATAAAATATTACCATCCATGGCTCATAGCTGGCTAATGGTTCCCCACAAACATTGTCATGTAGTAGAGTGTAACAGTGGGTTCAATTAATATAAATGTGGACTATAGACTGTAGTCATCTCCACTATTATTGAGTTGGTGTAGTTGGTCTTTATATGCTTATAAAAGACTTCATTTTTTTTTATTAAACCACCCTGTATTTTGCGCCACATAAGCAATTGATTAGTTCAAATTTGAGTCGAATAGGACCTTTTTTTAGGGGCAAAGTTTTCCTTCACGAATTTTTAAAGCAACTCTATTATCAAAATTTGAACTCAAGACCTTGATTAAGGATAGATGAGACGGTGCCGCTCCACCACAATTCTCGTGGATTATAAAAGACTTTATTAGTTTAGAGGAAAATTCACTTTAAACTTTGATTAATATACAATTCCTTTTCTCATTAACTATCTATAACTATTTAAATTAAATTAATTGCTTATCTAAAATGTTAATTTTATTAAATCATTTATTTCAAGTAAAAAGTGAATATCAACTTTTTATTCAATATATATTTAAATGAAAATTTATATATTATAAAAAGATTAACTAACACATTTTTCAATTGATTCTTCGTGGACCGGTTCATCTTTTCCCTCACTGAAGTCTGTAGTTGGCCCATTGCCCAACAAACATAACTGATGTAGTTCTCCAAAGCTGTGTGTAGCGATAAAGGAAGGAAATGGCTGGCATAGTTAAAGCGGTGGCTCTCATCACCGGAGAACCCAATGTTAGAGGTTCAATTCAGTTTTCTCAGAACTCCAGTGGTCTGTATATTTACTACTTGTATTCGGTTGGCGAGTAATTGTCTGATGATAATTGTCCATGACATAGATATATGTGAACGCGTATATCTGCAGGGGCTACCCATATCCTGGGGAGGATAACGGGCTTGTCACCAGGCCTTCATGGCTTCCACATTCATGCACTTGGTGACACTACTAATGGCTGCAATTCTACAGGTACTCCCTTCATTTTTGTGTGTTTGTGTATGTGGGAGTTGTATAGTTAAAGGTTTAATTTCTTTCCATTTATGCAATTCTTTTTCCATATCTTGTTGGATGTGGTACCTGTGACTGTTTTCATTTTACATCGTCTTGAATTTGAACTGGGATTTTTGGTTTCTGATGTGGGTGTTGGCTTTAGTTTATACATTTGGTTTTATCTTGTTAGCGGGTTATTGTTGACTTGGATATAAATTTTATGTTCTTGTTCTCTCTCTGAAATTTATGTTTCTGCTTATTGATTATGCAATTATATTTGGGTCACCAGTTATCGTATTGGCTTCAAAACTCTGTCAAGCTTATATGGTCTTTGATTAAAAATTTTAAATCCAGGACCTCATTTCAATCCATTCAAGAAGGATCATGGATCTCCAATTGATAAAGAACGCCATGCTGGTGATCTGGGTAATATTTATGCAGGCTCAGATGGTACGGACAATATCTTTTATTTGTAGGCAATGTTGAATAGAGGATAAGCAGCGGACTAATGGTTGTAGCTTTATTGCGATATGGCAGGAGTTGCAGAATTTTCGATCAGTGACATGCAGGTAATCAAGGAATGGCTTCTTGATAGTGGTTTTTTTCTAGTTGCTTCAGGTTTTGT
This sequence comes from Erythroxylum orinocense, assembly GCA_025531955.1. Lineage (NCBI taxonomy): Eukaryota > Viridiplantae > Streptophyta > Magnoliopsida > Malpighiales > Erythroxylaceae > Erythroxylum > Erythroxylum orinocense. The sequence continues at coordinate 9,824,863 of JANZLX010000002.1, read as the reverse complement.
TTTCTCTCTCTTTGCAGCATTTGTAAGCATGCCTCCCATATCTGGGAACATATTTAACATGTTATAGAGTTTCTATACCCAAAGTTTTGATTGGCTCATTCAGAATGGTAAGATGTTTTAGATGTCCATGTGCACATCTTGTGATAAAAAGAGTTGATGCTGTCGCACTGATGGATTTTTATAGAATAAGTTTGAAGCGAACTCTTCTGGTTTTAAAATTGTAGATACCATTGACTGGGCCACATTCTATACTGGGGAGGGCAGTCGTTGTGCATGCAGATCCTGATGATCTTGGAAAAGGTAACAATTTGATATTTGTTTGTGTCATTGGAGTTTCTTGGATTATTTGTAGTTAGTAAGTCGTTGCAGAGTTCTGATATCATGTATCATTGGTTGGTGACAAAAGGAGAGAATCCAGGAAGATTCTCCTATCATTGTTTTCAACCATTCACCTCACATTAGCCGCAGCATCCTCCATTCATAAAACTTTAATTCCTTCAAATTGTGAAATTATCAGATTGATGACAAAGTTGTCGGAGTCCAATAGTAGCAATGTCCAGCATGGCTTCTGAGAAGTGAGAGATAGACAAGTTCAAAGTTGAGCAGCTAAAACCTTTGAACCTTTTGAAATATGATCCAATTGCCAGTCGGCATTTCCAAAATGTTTACAATCAGCTACTTTGACGTTGATATAATATTGCACCCTGGATACTGATTCCTGTTGTTTAGATAGGCCTTTAGTTTTCAACTCTCCCTTTAAATACTGAGGATGTAGCTACAGGAATTGCCCGTTCTGTTTGGATTGCTCCAAGTGGCTAGACATTTCTGTTTGGATTGCTCCAAGTGGCTAGACATTCTTGATTCTGGGAATCCATTCAAGATTGAGTTAATTAGTTATCATTATTGGGATAATGGTGATATGGCCTGTTTGGTATCGAGCTATTTACATACATTTGTCACTTGTCAATGCTATAGATAACTAAGAAAAACTAATCTGCAGGTGGACATGAACTTAGCAAGACAACGGGGAATGCTGGTGCAAGAGTTGGTTGTGGTAATTATTCCATCAAAGAACTGATGTTATGTTCTACTTCTCAGAAGAAATTCTGTGGGAATTCATACAGCGTTACTTTTATTGTCGAACTTTCTTTTAATTTTGAGAACCTCGTATGCTTGAAGAAGCTTGACATTGTCTTATCGAATCCATACAGGGATCATCGGGCTTCAGTCATCTGTCTAGTTATTCCTGTGGTTGCTAAAGTGCTTGAAAGGAGCGTTTCCTTCTAAATGTTTTACTGGAGTTGCCTACTTGGTGAAACTGTAACCTGTTGTAATGTAATAATCAATATAAGCAACGTACTGGAAATGTAAAATGATGTTTTGACCAAGGCTTAGTCTGAAATTTCCTTATTCTCATTGCAAACTTTCCGTAGAAACCTATCACTGGATTCCAAGAGCTTCAGGACAATTGTACTTATGGAGACATAAAACTTGGTATAATTAGTATACTGTAATTTATCATGTAAGAATGTACTTGAGTATACCATTGTTAAGCATATTGAGGAATCAAACACGTGATGCAAACCAAGTTAAAGTTAATCTGCGTCGAATTCACGAAGCAAAATTATGATACCTGGACACTTGCAGCAAAATCAGCACTGGTGGCCTATAACTTGGGCGACGTTATGGTTGAAGGAGCGACTGCTCCCGTAAAATATCTCATTGGCCAACACAAGATCAGCGACCGACTAACAATCTTGCCTACACGACATGGATAAAGAAAGAGCTTCGCATGAGTATTGGCTTAAGGGAGCGGGGAGCCATAACAGAAAAAGTACTCCCTTTGGTGGCAAGATAGGAGAACTCTCGTCAAGTGTTGGCTAAACTCGCACACAACTTTTAACTCTCAAAACAGAGCTAGAGTTGCGTGTTTTCGCAAAACGCTTAACTACTCTTCAACGAGGAAATAATCATCGATTATGTCCAAAAGAAAACTGAATATGCAGATGGGTTGACCACAGTTGGAACTGCAATTGCAAAGCAAGAACTCGTTAAGTATATATATTAAGGACGAGTTGGAATGGACGATTATGCAATCCATCTCACTCATTCATTTAATCTAACGGTTTATATCTGTTCATTAAATGTTGTGTCTTTTGATTCATCCCGTTCGTCCGTTTAATCTGACGACTTATATTTGTTGATTGAATGTTGTGTATTATTACTATCTGTTCATTGAATGTTGTGTCTTCTGATCCATCCCGTTCGTCCGTTTAATCTGACGGCTTATATCTGTTCATTGAATGTTGTGTCTTTATTATTATACTCTCTCTTCCATTCATTTATTCTTTTTATCTAGAGTTGTGCAGAGCTTTTCCTCTCTTCCTTTAGCTCTCCGCCCTTGCCTTCCTCTGCTCCTGTCTCGTTCTTTGTGAGCTCTCCGCCCTCGACGTTCTCTGTGTCTACAGATGACCTGCGGTTTGTTTCCAACTATGGTAAATTTTCCTTTCTTTTGTTTCTCCGTAGCTGTGTTTTTGTTTTCTTTTTTGCCTTTGCGTTTTGCTTGATTTTTTAACCCTTTTTGTCTTTTCGTTTTTTCCTTCCACTTTCATCCAGGTTTTATTGGCTGTGGTTTTTTTGTTTCTCTGCAGTTGTGGTAAGTTCTCGTTTTTCCTTGATTTTGTTTTCCTTTTTGCCTTTGCATTTTTTCCTTCGACATTCATCCAAGTTTTATTGTGTGTACAAATGACGTACGGTTTTATTCAACATTTGGAGTTTCTCTCCAGTTTTGTCTGGTAAGTTCTAGTTTTTCTCGTTCTTTGTCAGCTCTCTGCCCTCGATGTCCTCTGTGTCTGTAGATAGCCAGCGATTTATTTCCAACTGTGGTAAATTTTCCTTTTTTTGTTTCTCTGCAGCTGTATTTTTATTTTTCTTTTTACTTTTACGTTTTGCTTGATTTTTT
>JANZLX010000002.1:9799833-9811995 GCA_025531955.1 Erythroxylum orinocense | reverse complement strand
TTCCCACCAAAGGATCTTGTTAACCAAGTTGTCCAAGAAGAACAAGTGGTAGATCAAGTTGGTTGAGAATACAACAATAAGGAGAGGATAGATTGACAAAGGAAAGGATTCAAAAGCAAAAGCTTTGGATATAAGAAGAAGGAGAGGATAACGCAACGAGGAACTAAAGTTGTAGCGAAGGAGTCGGTAATATCACTATCATGTTCATGTTTATTATTATCCTTATAGCATATCATATATAGATTGACATGATGATTTAGATATATTGCTTCCGCTACAAATATGATTTTTAAAAAGTTTTGAAATCTACCGATTCTCCAAATATAGCATGCTTTCTTTTTGCAGTCCAACAAAGTTTGGGTTCTATCTTCACTAATGGAATTTTTTCTCATTGTATATCATTAAGTATATAACTGAGATTGGAAGGTTAAAAAGAGATAGATTGGGTAAAGAGTTTATGTTTATAAATTGTTTGCGCATTCTAAGAAGAGTTAGATGAGGTAATTCAACATATTTCCTTGACAAGAGAGTTATTCTAGAAGGAGACTTTAATAGTCATATAAGGGTATCCTTAGATATTTATAGGCTTGTGGGGGTTTCAAGTTTGGAGATAAGAATAATAGTGGGATTGTACTGTTGAACTTTGTAGTAATGTTTGATTTGGTGATAACCAACTCATTTTTTTAAGAAAAAGGAGCACCTAATGACTTTTAAAAGCATAACTACAAAGACTCAAATTGACTACTTCTTCGTAAGGCAGAGCGATCGATCTAATTACAAGGATTGTAAGGTGATACCTAACACTGGCTTGTCACTAGTTGTAGATCTTATAATTAAGGTTTAGAGTTAGATGGTAGAATCTAAAAGGAGATACAGTGAAACAACTTAAGGATAGAGTAATATATGGAGAAGATTGAAAATTGGAAGCAGATGCTAACTAAATGTGGGAAAGAGTAGCAACTCTTTTAAAGAATGTAACTAAAGAGATCTTGTGGGTTTCTAAAGGCCTAAGGTAGTAAGATTGAATCTTGGTGGTGGAATGAAGATATATAAGGAAAGGTTAAGATAAAAAAGATTGCCTATAAAGCTCTTTCGGATAACACCACAGAGGTAGAGATAAGGATGTCAAAAATGACCCTACCCGCCAGACCCATGCTAATGGAGCCTTGGCCGACCATGTCGATCGAGCAGGGCCCGTAACCCGATCACTACATCAAAAACAACATCGTTTTTTACATTTTTCTTTAAAAGATATATGGTGGTCTGGGCCATAGGCCCATTGACATCTCTAGGTAGAGAGGGTAGCTAATAGAGAAACTTATAAACTAACAAAGGGAGAGGTGAAGAAGACAGTCTAAGAAGCAAAAAAAAGAGTTTACGAGAAATTATACCAACAATTAGAAACTAAAGCTAGAGAAAATGATATATTTAAGTTAGCAAGAGCTAGGAAACAAAAAATGAAAGACTTAGATTAAGTTCGTTGTATAAAAGATGAAATAGGGTGGGTACTTATGGCTAAAAATGAAGGTAAATAAAATGATATATTTAAGTTGGCAAGAGCTAGGAAACAGAAAGTGAAAGATGTAGATCAAGTTCGTTATATAAAAGATGAAGTAAGGTGGGGTGCTTATGGCTGAAAATGATATCAAGAGAAGATGACAGAGATACTTCTATAGTCTTTTAATGAAGGTGTAAAATACAACATCTCTTTAGGCGATCCTAGCATGTCCGAAAGGTATTATATCTTTACTTGTCATTGGCAGATCATAAGGGAAGAAATTAAAAGAGCTTTGAGGGAGATAAAGAGTGGAACAGTAGTAGGGCCTGATGAGATATTCATAGAGGTACGACAGAGCCTACTCGAAGTAGATCTTACTTGGTAGCCAAGCTTTTTGATGTGATCCTCAACTCTACAAAAATATCAGATGATTGGAGAGTTAGTATGCTAATTTCTCTATAAAAGAACAAAGGGGACATCCAAATATGTAACAATTATAGAGGCATCAAACTACTTAGTTACATCATAGAGTTATGGAAAAAGGTGATTAAAAAGAGAGTGAGAAAGGATGCACCTATTTATGAGAACCAGCTTGGCTTCAAGTCAAGAAGGTCCATGATAGAAGCTCAACATCTCCTTAGAATATTAACAGAATATTATAAGGAAAGACAATGTAATCTATACGTGGCTTTTATTGACCTAGAGAAGGCTTATGATAGGGTACCTAAGGAAATCATGTGGAGATGTTTAAAAGTTAAAGGAGTTCTTATGACCTATATACGAGTTATAAGGATTTGTATGAAGGTGGAAAGACTAGAGTAAAAATTATAGGAGAAAATACAAAGCATTTCCCTATCGATATCAGGCGACATCAAGGCTCCTTATTGAGCCCCTTTCTATTTGCAGTAGTGATGGATTAGTTCAGCAATAATATCCAAGGCTGCTTTAGTTTATATTATTTGTTGATGACATTGTTTTAGTAGACGAGGCAATATCAAGTTAGAACTTTTAAAGGATATGCCAGATTCGAAGGCTTTAAATTGGGCAAGGCTAAGAATGAGTACTTAGAGTGTAACTTTTTAGGCCATAGGGTGGGTTGCAATGTGGAGGTAAGGATTAGTTCAGAAGTTATACAACAATAAAAGTGTTTTAAGTATCTAGGATCTATCATCCAAAGCAATAGAGAGATCGATAATGATATAGTTCACCGTATCATATTAGGATAACTTAAATAGAGGAGTGCATCATAAGTTTTATGTGATAAGAAGATATCACTCAAGCTTAAAGGTAAATTCTATTGTTTAGCGATTAGGTCGACCATGCTCTATGCGATGAAGTGTTGGCCAATCAAAGATGTGCATAGTCATAAGTTAATGGTGATGGAGATGGAGATAATGATACTCTGTTAGATATGCAACTTTACTGGAAAAGACAAGGTCAGGACTGTAATATTAAGAGATAATTAAGTGTGGATAATATTGATGAAAAATTAAGAGAGACAAAGCTTAAGTGGTTTGAACATATTAAAAGGAAACATCTTAACACTCTAGTTAGAAGATGCAAGAATATCGTACTTAGGGACTGTAAGAGGAATAGGAAAAGGCCTAAGAAGAATTGAGGGGAGATGATCCTGAATGATATGACTCTGTTAGAACTTACCGAAGACGTGGCCCTCAATAGGAAACTTTGGCGTACTAGGATACGAGTAAAAAATCTCACATAGAGTGGTCCTTCTGTTTCTCATAAGTCTTTTAGATATTTTCCTTCGGTTCTTATATCTTGTATTTAGCCTAAACATTTAATATGTAGTACTCTCAGTTATTTAGCTTAAACATTTTCTTATCTAACATAAACATTTTTTTTACAATGGCTTGTTCTTTTTATTTATTTATTTGTCTTTTTTTGTTTATGTATTTATTTACATATTTTATCTTTTATTTTTATTCTTCACCTTGTTTTATATTTATTATATTACTTATTTGATATTTTATTATATTTATTTATTTATATTTTATTACTTTTATTATTTTAATATATATAATTTATTATTCTTTATTTATGTTTTATTTTATATATATATATATATATATAATATATATATATTTCTTATGCACATATTTTTTTCTTTTTTGTGTATTTGTCATAAACAACCTTTCAACCAATTAGGGGTAAGGCTATGTATTTATGGATCTTCCCAGATCCCACCTCAGCGAAACTTCCATTGGGATGTTGTTGTCGTCATCGTCATCTTTGTATTGGAATAAAATTCTAAATATGAATGCACATATGTGTGTCCCATGAATCTCTAGATTCAACCATATTTATGAAATAACTTACATATGGTATCAAAGCATTGTTATGTGAAACTCATGGTTCTCCTTGATTGTAGAATTCCTATTATTTAGAGAACACTATGGGTCCTAATTTGAAATTTTTAGGAAAACACTAAATTTCATTTCTTATATATTTGTGAATTATATGCAAAACCTTAGGATTTGATGATTATGAAGGTTGAATTGATGCCCTATATGTATGGAATAAAAAATAAAATAATAATCAATGCTGAAATTTCTAAGTATTAAAGACTGAGGCACTAGACATTGGAAATGGGACCTCAATGTTGGTTACTACCGTCAGCTCCAAGCTATAGGAATTGGATCCCAGTGTTGGTTGCCAGCACTGGGCACTACACATGGCTACTAGCTTCAAGCGTTCTTAGCCTTTGTTAATAATTATTTTGTTTTTATTTTTACAATTCCAAATATTATCTTTAAATTTCAATTACTCATAATTTGATGCTAATGAATTGTAATATTATAGGTAAATTGAAGCTCATTGCTATGGAATATTTTGAAATTACTCAAAGGTGTTTATTTTATAGTTAGTGAGCATGAGTGTAGGTAATACATATACACCATTAATTACCTTTAGACATCCAAAGATAGTAAATATTTCTAGTTGGTGTATGTGTGATTACTGAATTATATATAAATTAGCAATATTATGTGTTGTATGATATGTTTATAGATTATTCAAAGGTGAACATTAGTATATAATTTATGAATGTTTTCTGAATCTATGTAGTGTGTTTTTAATATGACTTAAAACATTAATGTTAAGTTTTACTTTCCTACATCTCCTATTGCCATATACCTAAATCTTCCATTTGCTACGATATTTAATGAATTGAACTTCTCTAAATGGAGTGAATAAATCAAATTCTACCTTGAGGTTTTGGACTTAAATTTGGCACTTAGAATTGAGAAATTAGATGCTCTAAATGTTTTGAGCACTAATGAGGAAAAAAATCCATTTTAACAATTGACAAAGTTCAAATAGATTAAATCTATTGTATATGAAAATGACAATTACTAGCAATATTAAGTCTGATCTTCCTAAAATTAAAAGTGTTAAGAAATTAATTAAGTTTGTAAAAGAGCACTCCTAGACTGCTGATAAGTCTATTATGGGCCCATTAGCAACCATGAAATTTGATGGATTACATAGTATGCATACACACGTCATTAAGGCGACAAACATACAATAAGACTTAAGTCTCTAGGAATGGAAGTGGATGAGAACTTCCTTGTGGAGTTTATATTAAACTTATTACCATTTGAGTATGATCCCTTCCAAATGGACTATAATACCTTGAAAAACAAATGAAACGTGCATGAATGTGAACATATCCATGAAAGTTAAAGGGCAATCATATCAAATCCACAAGAAGGAACATGATGAACATATAGTCCATTTCTATAGGAAGGTTGGGCATTTCCAAAGGAATGTCCTAAACATAAGTCATGGTTTGAGAGGAAAGGTAAGCCTAATGCTTGCGTATATTATGAAACAAACCTTGTTGAAGTTCTTTTTAATACTTGGTAGATTGATTTTAGTTTTACTACTCATGTTTTCAATACCTTATAGGGATTTCTTACGACCCAAACCACATGATCAAATGAAAGATTTGTCTATATGGGCAACAAAATGAGAGTTTTAGTGAAAGTTATATAGATTTGTCATTTAATCCTAGACACTAGATATCATTTGGAATTGTGTGAAAATTTTAACATACCTAGTATATCTAGGAATTTAGTTTCTTTATCCAAGCTTGATAGATCAGATACTCATTTAAATTTGATTGTGGTAGTTTAGTTTGTATAAACATAACCACAAGATTATTAGTGGTATACTTTATGATGGTTTATATAAATTAAACATTCATGTTATTTATACTGAAACCTTATTGATTTTAAATATTAGATTTTACTTACCTTAATATTTATATAGATTTTGTTAAATGCAAACAAACAAAACATACAGTAATGAAAGGAGTCACAAGAAGCACTAAAGTGTTTTAAATAATTCATACTAATGTGTGTGGACTATTTGATGTGCCTACTTTCAATAAAGAAAAATATTTTATCACCCTTATATATGCCTATTCACGTTATAAATATGTCTATTTGCTATATGATAATCTTATGTTGTAGATACCTTGAAGGTTTATATTAATAAGGTTGAAAGGAAATTAAACAAAAAAGGTGAAAAATAATCAACTCTTATAGAAGTGGTGAATATTATGGTAAGTATGATAAAAGTGGTCTAAATCCTGGTCCTTTTATTAAATTCCTTCAAAAACATGGTATTTGTATGCAATAGAAATGTCAAGTACACTACAACAAAATATTGTGGCAAAAAGGCATAATAAAACTTTGTTAGATATGGTTAGGGGCATGATGAGTAATTCATCTTTACCCACTTTCTTATGGACGTATACTTTACAAATTGACATGTACAATATACTTACTAAATATGGTTTATAGTAAGGTAGTTCTAAAGACTCCCTTTAAATTGTGGGCTAGAAGGAAACCTTGTTTAAGGCACCTACATGTTTGGGGTTACCAGTCAGAAATTAGGCATTATAATCTATATGAAAAGAAATTGGATGTAAGAACAATTAGTGATTATTTCATTGGTTATCCATAAAAGTCTAAAAGGGTTTAGATTTTATTATCCTAGCCATATTATAAGAATTTTGAAAACTGAGAATGTCAGGTTCATTGAATATATGGTAAGACTAGTAGGAGTGAGACACCGTGTCGAGTAGATAATCAAAAAATTGGCGCACAAGTCCTATAGTTTTATAAGTGCATGTGGCTTATACAACTACTCAAGTTATTATTCCATAATTTATTGAACTGTTTAATAATTTTGAAGAATAATAAATTAATGAACCTACTACTCATAATGAAATTGAATATGAAGTGAATGAACCTGTGGTGGAAGAATCACAAAAAAATAGCATTAAGAATGTCATTAAGAGAAAGAAGACTAGTTATTTATGATGACTATGTAGTATATCTGCACAAGTATGAAAATGACTTAGGAATTGAGAATGGCCTAATGACTTTTTCATAAGCTATGAACAGTGAAAATTTTGATAAGTGATTAGATACCATGAAAGATGAGTTCAAATCTATGGGACATAATGATTTCTGGGACCATGTGGAATTGCTATAAGGTTACAAGAGAATCAATTATTAAGTGGGTTTTAAGACTTAACATGACTCTCTTACTAACCTAAAACGTTACAGGGCAAGACTAGTTACTAAAGGATTTACTCATAAAGATGATATTGATTATAAGGATACTTTCTCATTAGTCTCTAAAAAAGATTCACTTATATTTATTATAGCTTTGGTGGCTCATTATGATCTAAAATTACTCCAAATGGAGGTGAAAACTACCTTTCTAAATGGGAAATTAAAGGAAGAAGTCTATATGGACCAATGATAGATGCATATTTATACCCTATATTTGATGTATTTTTGCTTAATATTTTATACTTTTGTTGTATATTTGGCACTTAATTTTCTTTAAGTGCATTTATAGGTTATAATTGTCTTCATAGACTGAAAGGATAAGAATTCGGATAAAAATGCGACATAAAATGAAGATTTGAAGTAAAGGGATACACGACCATATATACGACCTTGTAAGTCTTTTAGGCTATGCGGAATCTTAAATTTTGAGGATTTTAGAGTATACACAGTTTAGTACATTGTTGTGTATCAGACCGTATATCTCCTAGAACCCTAAAAATTACTATAAAAAGATGTATTTGGAGGCAAAATGGAGGAACAGACTTTTAGAGATGATTTCAGATATGGAGGACATCCAGAAAGGATGATATTGAATCAGAAAAGTGAAAAACACGAAGAAATCATTAAAAGATCTAGTAGAATACAAAATCAGACCTCTACCTTGTAATTAAAAGCCTTTTAGTGTTTAGGTATGATGAATCCTATTTGAGATATAATATGTTTTAATTCTTTTATTTGTTGCAATTGTTTTGAATGATCTATTGTAATTCAATTATATGTTTAATATATGTTCTAATAGATCCTGAATATTGGTTCATAATATGATTTCATAGCATACAGATTGAGAAATCTTGTGTATGAATAGATCTACCATAATTGAAAGGAGTTAATTGCAAACCTAGAGAAAAATCGACATGAATACTCTGGATTAGGGTCAAACCTAATAGTGGAATTCACAAATCGGTAAAGCAATCATATAAACTTTAACCTGAGTAATTTGGTTGATAAACTTAAGATTAGTTGTTAGTAGACTTGATAAAACTATTAGCATATGATAGGAGTTAGCACGGATTAATAGTCAATAAAACAATTGCATAATAAAAAGTTAATTATTTAATTGTTTAGGGGGGATTCATTACCTAGACACTAATTTTTGATATTGATTGTTTTCAAAGTGACTTCTTTTGTCTCTGTGTTTAATATTGTTGCCTACTTTATTTTAATTGTTTAAGTTTTTATTTTCTTTAGTAAAATCCAAAATCAATCCTTAGGCTAGATAATAGATGTCATGCACTTGTAGTAAAATTTTCTATTGACCTTAAGTTTAGGCCAATTAACCAAGCATTAAGGTTCATAAGGGCCAGAAGGAACATATGTTGTGTAAACTAAAGAAGCCAATACATTGTCTTAATTAAACTTCCTGATAACGGTATCTTAAGTTCAATAATATTGTTGTTTCCTTTGGATTTAAAGAAAACACATTTGAATGGTGTATATAGCTGAAGGTCAGTAAGAGTAAGTTTAATTTTTTAGTCAGTGTTTTTAGGATGAAAAGTGTTTAGCATTGCCAATTCCAATTCAGAAAGGGTATAAGTTAAACCTTATACAATGCCCAAAAAGTAATTTCAAATGGAGCAAATCGAATCAATTTCATTTGCATTTATGGTTAGGAGCCTTAGACATGTAGATCAAACATAAGCTTTACAGTGGGGATGTTAGGGAGAAAATAGAGTAATCTTTATATGGATCACTGGAAAGATGTAAAGAAGGTTTTTAGATATCTGCAGGAAACTAAGGAACACTTGCTCACTTTGAAAAGGTTTGATCACCTTGAGGTGGTTTGATACTCAAATTCAAACTTTATTGGTTGAGTAGATACAAGAAAATTCACTTTTGGCTACATTTACCTATTAGTTGGAGGAGCCATCTCATGAAAGAGTGAAAAGTAGTTTGCAATTGATGCATCCACAATAGAGGCTGAGTTTTTGTTATATTTTGAGGCCACAATTCAAGTTAAATGGTTGTATATCTTTATTTGGCTCAAAGGGTTAAAATGATCCTAAGGTTTGCTTCTGATGATAAATTTAAACTTGATGTTTTTTAGCACTGAAATTAAATCATATCATTTTAAGAATGTTTAATTGAACCATTCACTACAGAAAAGATGATAGGGACATAATATCGTTAGTGTGCTAAACCATGTCATCACTGACACGATAAAAATTTATATTATTTTAATATTACTATATGTCACATAATGTTATGCAAATGCTATGTGGCACTACGGGACCTACATATTTACAATTAATTATTAAAAGTATTAAGATAGTTTTATAAAGTTAAATATAAATAAAATATAATTTACTATGATTAGAGAATGTAAAGATTATAAATTTTAGGAGAGTTTTCTTCCTTTTTAGTATGTTAATGGATGAAACTTGTAAAACCCAATGACACTATTTGTTCCAACTTCTTCAGCATATATAAGCATTTCACCGAATTCATTCCTTACATAATTTTTCAAAATTTAAATGAAATATGTGTTTTTTTAATTTGTTGTTGGTCTTAAATTCTTAATATCTCTGACTGGGCATTGTCTCATTTAGATCATTGAGTGCATTGCGAGCATTGTAGCTTTTTTTTAGAGTTTTTTAATATAAATGTTCTTATATTCTCCCACATTCCTTCTTCTCTTTAGCAAAGTGTTTCGTGTAGAAGGCTGACTTGGGAACGAGAGCATTCTCAAGTGCCGAACAAGCATTGGTGAAAGTCCAAGCCCGTTACAAGTGATATCTGAACAACGTTAGAGATCCTTTGGCTGTCGTCAAGATGGCTAGTTCAAGTGAAGTGACTACCCATGAAGGAAGGGAGGTCGAGAGAGTTCCCCCTACGAACAAGGGAAAAAGGGACAGGTCTGCTACAAGGGACGCCATGGTTGAAGTGATAGCTAGGCTCTCGAAGTTAGAGATCACCATAGGGGAAGATCAGGAGAGGATCGATGACTGGGACCAAAGAGTAGAGGAGCTAGAGAAGGATCGGTCTCTATTTCGGGAAGAGATGAATGGGACCGTCAATATCATTGCCTCGGATGCTTCCAAAAAGGTGAGTTCCTTGGAATCTTCTCTTGTTGCTAAAATTATTATGCTTGAAGAAGCAATTGCAAGTTCATCTACCGAGTTGAAGGAGGTAAAGGGGGATTGGAGTTTATGTAAGATGGCGGTGACACAAGGAGGTATGGCACCTGTTACTTCCAATACTTCTGCCAAAGGAAAGGTCCTGAAGCCCAAAGCCTTTGAAGGAGCAAGAGATGCGAAGGCCATCGATAACTTCTTTTGGAGTATAGAGGATTACTTCAAAGTGCTTGGCATTACAGATCATGCCAAGATGATCGATAATGATTCTCTCTACCTTGTAGACATGACCCATGGTGTAGTGGAGGAGAAGGTACAGTGATATTGAAAAGGGGACCTGTACTATGAACATTTAGGATAACTTCAAAAAAGAGTTGAAGAAGCAACTTGAGCCAAGTTGAGAAAGCTCACTTACTTAAAGAGCAATCGAGAGTATGTTCGAGAATTTTAAGAGGTGTTGCTAGAGATTGAGATTCCTAACTATCCAGACAAGGAAGCTTTCTTTGCCTTTTATGATGGCTTACAACTGTGGGCCAAAACGGAGTTGGAGAGGTGAGTTGTGCAAGACCTTGCTAATACTATCACAGTAGCTAAATCCCTTTATGAAGTAAGAAGAGATGTCCACCACTCTAATTCCCAAAAGAGTGATAAAGGCAAGGGTGGGGGAGAGAAGAAGTAAGGCAAAGATGGAGTTTTAAAGAGTGGCAAGCCGAAAGAAGGTTCAACTAAAGGCCTCCGGACAAAGAAGCTTTCTTTGCCTTTTGTGATGGCTTACAACCGAGGGCCAAAACGGAGCTGGAGAGACAAGTTGTGCAAGAACTTGCTAATACCATCACGATAGCTAAATCCCTTTATGAAGTAAGAAGGGATGTTCACCATTCTAGGCCCTAAAAGAGTGACAAGGGCAAGGGTGGGGGAGAGAAGTAGCAAGGCAAAGATGGAGTTTTGAAGAGTGGCAAGCCAAAAGAAGGTTCAACTAAAGGCCATAAAGAAGATAACGGTGGGGAACGTCCCATATTGAAGTGCTACCTTTGCGATGGACCTCATCAAATTAGGGATTGTCCAAAGAAGAACAAGCTTGCAACACTTGAAGAAGAAACCTCAAAATCAGCTAAGGGAAGATGTGGATCCTTATAAGTCCTTCATGCCATCAATGTTAAAGTCAAAGTACCAAAAATCGAGAAGATGGGGCGATTGTTCGTAATCGTGAAGATTGGAGGATAGCGTATGAGAGCCTTGGTGGATATCAGTGCTACGAACAACTTTATAAAGGAAGAAGAAGCCAAGAAGTTGGGCATCAAGTACACACCCACTGATGGTTGGATAAAGGCAATAAACTCGAAGGCTAAAATCATGTCTGGAGTGGAAAAGAATATGGAGATTTGTATAGGTGAGTGGCATAGTTTGGTAGATTTTTCTATTGTTCCTATAGATGATTTGCAGGTGGTGTTGGGTATGGAATTCATAGACAAGGTGAAAGCTATTCCTATCCCATTGCAAACACCATGTGTTCTATGAAGAAGGGGAATACAAACATTGTTCCTTTGTCCCGAGAAGTACTAAAGAAGACCAAGACACTTTCAGCTATGCAACTCTCTAAAGGATTGTTCATGTAGCTTCTTTGTGATTTGAATTTCTGAGACTAATGTATTGGGGCTAGAAATGCCCACTAAAGCTTTGTAAGATTTCATATTTTGATATTAATGAAAGACCTTTGAGTTTTATTATGATTTGCCGAGGTTTGTTCTAAAAGATACTTTGCTTTGTTTTTGTAAATGCTCATAGGGTAGTTTTTGTGTGTTCTGGTTTGAGGCAAAATTCTGAACTGTTATAGGCTAAATTGGATCAAGTAGCCTTCTTGAAAGTTGTAGAGAAAGTTCATAGCTTTCCAATGAGGTATAGCATGCCATTTTTGGATGTGGGAGTT
>JANZLX010000002.1:9785799-9799733 GCA_025531955.1 Erythroxylum orinocense | reverse complement strand
TATGATGAATCATAATGAATTGAGGTTGAGGGATTGATGAATTCCTTTTGGAAATTGAATTGCTTTGAATGATGTTGTAATAAAGAAAATGGAGCAAGAATAGTTATGGTTTTTTGAAAATGGTTGGGTTCCGGAAACGGGATCCAACAGGTAGGCAAGTTAGCATACCGAGTCAAGATACCCTCATACTTGGAGATTCATCCCGTATTTCATGAAAGTTTTCTAAACCCTCATCATGCTAATAATGAAGATCTGAGTAGAGGTGAATTAAAGCGCACACCAACTGCTGTGACGATAACACACGAACGAGAAGTGGAAGAGATCTTGGCACATAGAGCTATGCCGAGGAGAGGCTCATGTCCCTTATATGACGAATACTTAATCAAATAGAAGGGACAGCCAAAAAGTGAAGCTAGTTGGGAGAATGAGATTTGTCTTTGGCAATACAAAGACAAGATTCGAGAGTTCCACCGAGACACAACGAGGAGGTCATCGGATTAAGTGGGGGGGAATGTCACATTTTAGATGTTTTAAAACCCACAAGATGAGGTTTGGTACCCAAAAGAGTCTTTTAGAACATATTGGAATCTTATGGAAGATTCTAGAAGATTTTGGAGTACGGTAGAAGTTTATAGAAGGCCTTGAAAGCTTCTGGAACATGGTAGAAGACTATGGAAGCTTATGGGACATTGTGGAATAATATGTAAATATATACATAATGTATATGAAGTATGTAGAGAATTCTAGAAGGTTAATATGGACCATTAGATCAAGTAGATCTTAGCTGTCTATTTTAGGAAGAAGCAAGTATAAATACCCTTAAGGGTTGTCTCATTTAGATCATAGAAGATCATAGAGTGCCTTATAAGCATTGTAGCTTTCTTGAGAGTTCTTTAATAGAAGTGTTCTTACATTCTCTTGCATTCCTTCTTCTCTTTAGCAAAGTGTTTCATGTAGAAGGCTGACTTGGGAATGAGAGTGTACTTAAGTGCCGAACGAGCGTTCGTGAAAGTTCAAGCCTTTTATAAGTAGCGTGAGGAGCATAACGGAGGTGGAGGCGCTAGGTTTTCTTTCTTCGTTCTTTCACCACTGAAGTATGGAGAAGATGGCTCATGCATGGAGCATAAAAATGGAGATGGAAGGCTAGCTTTTCGATGTTGGTTCAACGGGAATATCGATGCCAAGTCATGGTTAATCCATTTTTATCATTTTAAGGTTATAATTTTTTTCGGATTGTTATATTGTTGGTGTTGATTTGATCGGGTTTTGGGATGAATGATCTTAATACATTATTTTAATTGTTCTCTTTCGAACCTTTGCTAAAAACATTGAATGTAATTCGTAATCATTACTTTAATTTGATATTTGTGAGTAGCGTTTAATGATCTCATATCATTAGAAACAACATAACTTAGGTTAGATAACCCAAATGTGCGAGGTTACTGCTTATATTAATCGTTTTCTACTTCGTAATTTGGCTGTCAAATTAATCTAGAGAGTGTATTCTAAGTTATTCGGTAGTTAGGTTTAATTAATAATCGTGTCTAGATTAAACAAAACCAAAGGAAAAACCGAGATTAGTAGAGCATTCTATTAGTCTCAAATCAATAGTTCCATGCGAGTTGTAAAAATGTTAGGATGATGAAATATGCTTGATCATGTTTAGACCAAGATTGAACATAGAATCAGACCTTACATATATTCGACAATTTAATCATTTTCAATCGCTTGTTTTAATTTGTTTTCGATAGTTTACTTTTATTTTATCTTCTAAATTGCTAAAAATCCAAACAACCCCCCACCCCCACCCTTTTATATTTTCCTAACCAAACATTCCTTATGGATTCGATCCCGACTCACCCTAACTACAAATTTTAGTGTGCAAAGTCAGGTAAATTTAGGGCATCTCCAACCAATAGGTCGCATTGGTTTCTTTGGGCACAAAAGACACAATAATTCTTAGTAGAAGTGCTGTGAGGATTTTTCCAGCTTGAACTTGCTTGGAGTCGACGGCGACATGTTGGACATCACTAAAATGTGAAATTATCTTTGACGATGAAAGGGGAGTTGTTAGAATTGGGGTAAATATTGTTGATATTTAATTAATTAAGTTAATTACATTTCGGGTTATATTAAATTAAATTTATTAATATTTATTTTATAAAAGATTAATAATTAATTTTAAATTTCTACCATATCAGCGATAACCTGACAATATATCAACGATGTTATATCTTCATCACCTTTTTTATTAACACAGGATTCAATTTGAACAATCTTAAAATAATAGGGATTAATTTAAACGTTCTAAAACCTTAAAGTTTACTTTGTCATTAAAAGCAAACCTTATGATCATTTATTAAAGAGTCTTTTAGCTATTGTGATGAGAAGTTTTTAGAAATGGTTTGATGGATATCGTGGTTCTATCTCTGCCAATAGATTATCTTGGTTCTGTCTATCTCTGCCAATAGATTTTTTGTTCTCAGCATAAGTGAGATCGCAACGTTGGAAAAAGACAAATTGAGTAAAGAATTTATTTATTACTGAAAAATACAGAAAGGTTATTATTCGAATATAAATATGAATATATAAACGTGACTTCTATGAATTTCTAAATTCAGCAATATTTATAAAATAACTCTAAATTTCAAATTTTTCATTAGAGTATACAATGAATAAGCATAGTTGACAACTACTGTGTTTATGCGCTTTCGTTTTTCTTAAGGCCATAACGGGACCAGAGCAAGCATATTGAAAATTCTCCTCTTATGGTAAAAACAAAAGAGGATATCTGTATCAAAACGACAGCGTGTAAAGTTGTAACCAATAGTCACCGCCCACCCGTATTGTAATGACCAAAGAAGAATATAGTATCATCAGAGCGATTCAGCCAACCATACGCCCGTTCCATTCCACAGCTAACCATAAACCAACCATTACATCAAAATCAAATACCATTACCAACCCTTTTTATGAGGAGGAGAGACTAATCCAACATCCTATCCTGTTCCTTTTCCTATTACCTGCTATCTTACTTACTTTTTTGCATAATAGTTCTTAATTTATGTCTTGTTTTTCTTGGTTTTTCTCTTAGATTAGATTATATTTTGTAATAAGATCCCAATTCCTCTGTTCTTTGTTGTGTGTCCCCTGTTTCTCTCTGCCGTCCAGATCGTCGTCGTCGTCCGTCTTTGTTTTGGTTTTTGTTTTTGGGTTTCCTGTTTTACCCTCGTTTTGCGATTGCATTTTCAGTTCCCCCATCTCATGGCTCTGCTACCTTTTGTCATCCTCTATTTTGGGGCTTTGTCTTCGCCTGGCCTTGTGTCGGCTTCGGCTTCGGCTTCGGCTTCTACGTGCCCTAGAGTCTCTACCTTTTCACCTCATCATCTTCAATCCCAATGCTTCCTCTCCATCTCCCCAAGTCCTGTTCTTGAGGTACGTTTTCTCATTTCCCTCTTTAATTTCCTTAAAGTTTAAATCTTTGTTGTTCCACTTGGTCGTTGCTTAGATTGATAAGTTATTGGTCTTTTTTATCTTTCCTTTTTATTTCTCGTTTGGATTTGGATTAACGGCTTGTATTGTTTGATTTGATTTTTGGGTTTGACGGAGTGTTCTGTGATTTAATTACTATTTTTTTTTCGGCCCATTTGTATATTCCTTTGAGATGGATATTAAGATTTTCGGGTTTTATTAGGAATTGGTCCGTGACCCGTATTCTTTAGGTCTTCATGAAAATCCTTGGTTTCAATCTTGTGTGCTCTGTAATTAGGGCTAGGGTAAGCTGTTGACTTTAAGATTGTTGTAGTATTGGGTGATGAAATGAGGACTTTGAATGGGTTTCCTTTCTGTAGCAGAGTATTATATATTATAAATGAACTTTATCAAATTTTGTTGACAAGAAGAAAAGGAGATTGCTCGGCAATTGTGGCTACTATGGTTTCTGTGACTTAGATGTCTTGTATTAGGTTCTAGGTGTAAAGCATGTTCTTTTGAGGTATGCTTTACACCTTTTGAGGTAAGGCTATGTTTGGTTGGACGTAAAGTTTTTAATGGGATGAGATGGAATGGAATGTAAATGAATATGATATTATAAAATTGTTGTTTGGGAGGGATAAAAGGGTTTATAATGTAATATAGTGAAATGTTGTTTGGATGAAGGGTTTATAATGTAATTTAGTGTTAGTTGTTTGTCATTTTACATTTCATCCTAAACTCCTCAAATTTGAGGTTTTTTTATTTTTACTGTTTAGGATATAATGGGATGTAATATAAAACCCTGTTTAGGATATAATGGGATGTAATATAAAACTCTTCTCTTATATCCCATTCTATTCTATTTCATTCCATTATAAACCCTCCTCCGTAATAATGAAATAATATTACATGCCATTCCGTTCCATTAATAAACCGCCAACCAAACATACCCAAGTCTCTAAGGAGTATCCTTTTCTCGTTTTCCATGTCCTTTTCTATGTCGGCATGGATGACTATTTCTCGTATGCATATTTAGTGTGTCGTGTACATGCAGGGTGCTGGATGGGGAGGGCTTAAATTTGGAGAGAACAGCAAAGGAAGTTAAAAATGTATGCTGAATTAAAATACTTTAAGTTATTTTCTCATTCTAATCAAGTTGTTTGTCAGATTAGATGCAATATCCTTGTGAAGGATGGGATTCTTTACATCAGATTGGTACTTTTGCGATTTAGCTTGATGTCAATATAGTACAAACTCCTTCCCTTCGAGATTAGAGCTGTCTCTTGTTATATTCTGCGATCTTGCATTCCAGACTTTATGAGCATGCTATAGATTAAATAGATTTCATCTTTGAAGTGTTATTATGCCTGTGTTGATGCCTTAACTACAAATATGAACATGCGCCATACTTTCCCTTTGAGGCTTACATTTTATGTTCAATTCATAGGTAGATAATATGATTTCCTTACTTGTTTTACAATGATTACTCATGAGATCAAATGTGTTTATTACACGAGCGCAATCTGAATATACTTGTTCTCATGATGTCCTTGTCTGTCAAAGTTTCTTATCAAGCCTTTCATTCTGGAAATTTTGACTCTGATCATCATATTCTTATAAGAAGATTTAACAATTAGACAGTTGCTTATTTTCCTAAGGAGCAGCCTTGCAGTTTTACCTTTTTAATGTTCCAGCTTCATAAAATCTTTATGGTTATGGTTGAGTGGGTTATCAAAAATGTAGGTTGCTGTCTGTAAATCGTTCATTTATATTGTTGAGAGTATTTGAAAATGTTGCTTTCCTATCTAAGATGCTACTTTATGGCTGTATTGGACCTCAAGCTCTGCCTGATTCTGGGGACTATATTGAGGAATCCCTTCATAGATTTCTTTGGCATTTAAAAAGATTCAAGGGAGAATTGTTCTACCTTCCATCTACTCACAACTTGACTGGATTTTTCAAATGTGATTAACTTTTGGTTCCATATTACTTAGAATTCTGAACTCAAATGTTCTGACAACTGTTAGAAGTGTATAAGTTGTTAGCTGATCATCATTTTTTCCACAATGATTGTCTAACTTGTCTATGCTTTAACTGAAATATCTGGTGCAAGAATGAAAGTTAGCCTTTACATCATCCCTTCTGTCATTCTTTCTCTAATTTGCAATACCTCACCACTCTTATCAACCTTGATCTGCATTAAACTATCATAGAATTGGTTCTCAGATCTCTATTTTACTGATTTGGTGAGTTATATTGAATATTCTTTGATCTCTCTTTTCTCTTCCTACTGCTGAGCTGCATATCTAAATGTGTCAATAGGTGAATGGGAACATCCTGGACTGGACTTTGACTTCAATTAAGGGGAATGCTTATACTTCTGTACTTTTCTACGCTTCTTGGTGCCCTTTTTCACGTGATATTCGTCCCAAGTTTGAGCTTCTTAGTACCATGTTTCCTCAGATGGAACATTTGGCTCTTGAGGAATCTTCTGCTGTCCCGAGGTATGTTGTTACTTGCTCCGCTTCAAATGTTATGTTATCACAGATGAAATATTCTAAGCTAGGTTTTTACTTCCACTGGACTAGTTATTCTTGATGTTATGTTTATGCCTACTCAAAGAATCAGCTACCAAGCATCAACTCTTATTTTATCGTCAAGGACTCTACATATTATGATATTGATTGCTAGAATGTATGCTTAAATATCTTTCTGTGTACATGGGAACTATATTCTAGTGGATCATTACTTGAGCAAAACCGTTTTCGCTACATTTATGTTTTAAGCTTCTAGTTGAATTAATCATCTCTATCAAGGTGAACTTTAGTTTGGTCTTTTCTAGGCTTCTGTTTTAATAAATGTGCATGATTGTTGGTATCTGTTTTTTTTTTTTAAGTTAATACTCTTGCATATTTGAATCACCTATTTTTAAAGCAGTTTAACTAATTTATCAATATGGAAATGTAATTATCCCAAAATCAAGAATTTTTTATGCAGCTGCCTTTTTCAATTTTTTGTCTTTCTACTTGACTACTTTTCCAATTCTAGTCCTCTTTAATTTTTGTCATTTGAGTTTTCCTACATGGTGTAGCTTTTCAATTTAGTCCTTACTCTCAAGTGACATCAACTATACCAAATGTGAGATCTCTACTTGTAATTGAGACTAGATTTTTCAAAAAAGAAAGAGACTATAAGTGATGTGTGTTAGAAGTATTATCAGAGAAATATCAAAGTGCGAGCTACAGTTCACTTTAGAATTTGGAAGTCTTGATGGAAGAATATAGCCCTTATTAGACTTCTATGACATTTCATATTGATGTTTACTCTGAAAAATTAAATATGCACAATGAATTTTTCACTTAGATGTTATCTGTGTCAGACAAAACTCTGGTTTTCTCGTCAATGAAGACCATATTGAAATGTTATCATATGTAGGAGGACTTGCATACATAAATCTAAGTAGGAAGATGAAATTGGAATCAGGATCAAGTAGGACTGAAAATTTATTTATTCCTTTTGTTGAATGGCCCTAAACACATGAAAATGAGGCTATTCTTTTATTTACCCCTGGAAGTTGTCACGTCATCTTTTACTGATAACCAAGAAATGCCTTATTTCACAGCATGTTTTCTAGATATGGAATCCATAGCTTGCCTTCAATATTATTGGTGAATCAGACATCGAGGGTCAGGTATCATGGCCCTAAAGATCTACAGTCTCTGGTACAGTTTTATGAGAAAACAACAGGTAAATTCTTCCCTCTATAACAAATCATTGTATAAGGATGAATGTGTGATTCTATTTTATTCTCATTTAATTCTACTTTCATTAATTTCATAACTCGATGCCCAGCTTCCAAAGCGCTCATGTGCAGAATTTTCATATGTTTCAAAGATCTGTTAAACCATTATGAACTTATGCATATGGTCTAGAATGTTATTGAGTGCCAACTCTATCTAATTAAAGCATCATACATGTTATGAGAGTGTGAAATGATTGCCGTACAGCTTCATCTATTGTAATGTGTGATTTTCTGTGTGATTCAGGACTCGAACCAATTCATTATCTGGTTGAACATAGGCCAAGAAGTTTGGACGTTGGTGAAAAATCCATTATGCAGCCATGGAATGTTTCATCTTTGGATGAGATTATGAAAAAGGAACCATATTTGCTATTTGCTGCACTCTTCCTGTGTTTTCGGATGTTGCTGCTTGTATTCCCTAAAGTGTTGTCACATGTGAAGGCTTTATGGGGCTCATATGTTCTACACCTTAACCTGGAAATATTTGGGGAGACGAGCCAGTTGTTTGGGCGTATACTTGACATGATTGATGTGAGGAGAATTTGGACCAAACTTGGATTATGCAAGACCAGGAACTTCCACGAAGGAGCCAAAAATTGTCGTGTATGGGCTTCATCTTTGGCTTCTGTTGCTTTAGGTGAATCTTCTTCGTCATCAGGTAGATCATAAATCTGAGGTACACTAAACTTCCCCGACATATTCAAATCGAGGGTACAAAAGAGCATACTGAGGATGAGGAGTTGATACTAAATCTATTTTGAATGCTCTTGGTAACTGTTGAACCCTCTGTCTCGCTTTTAACTTTTTTCTTGTTGGTCTAGTAAAGGTTATTATTATTAGTGATAATGATGATAGCTGAAGCTGTTGCCTGTTGTACTTGGTTCGGGTATTGGGAGGAAGCAAACATGCATGTAAATCTGAGAACAGCTTGTCCTTTTTCCTTTTCTCTGTATATTATTTCTCATTTGGAGGAACCAACTTTACACGAGTGGATGTAAGCATGTCTCTATTCTTGCGCTCTTAAGTGTCAACTTGATGAAATCAGGATAACTCTTTTTAAGTATAAACTAAAATGAACTTCGCTGGTAAGTTGGAAAGTCCTTTTAGCAACTAATGATTGATAATAATTTATGACTTGGTATCCTGATGTTTTCCCATTGTCCAATTTTTGAGCTGATGTTTGTCACAACACGCTTGACCTTTTGCTCTTGTGGGTATTGAATTGATTGTGGGTTATTAACTGATCAAGATTTACTAATGCCCCCTTAGAAAGATGTCCAAACCAATTTCCACAGGCTACCCGACATATCTAATCTTGACACACCTTATCCTTAGCTTGAAGTGCCTGCAAGTCACCTGTCAAAGAAAAACAAATCATGATCTTTACCAAACTAAAACAAAAGGTTAAAGAGAATAAAGCTCGGCCAAAGAGGTAGCTTGAGAGATAACCCTAAGTATTTAGTCTAATGATTAAATCTGTATTAATTCAATGAATTCAACTTCTTATTAAAAAGGGGGATTGTGTGTAGGTCTTGATTCATTTAATGTTTTCCTATTCAGATGCTTCGGTTAAAACAGAATTGCCACTCTGAAGAAGTTATTTTATGAAAATTTCTTCTTTTTGGAGTTGACTTGCAAGCCAAATATATCTACAGAATGCACACAAGTTAATGCAAATGTTGAGAATACAAGTAAGTTGCCCTACCCCGGAAAACCAAACACATGTTGCCTCTCTTCTAATGAAGCTAAGTATTGGTCGGTATTGATCACTGGTGTTGCATTTTAAGTGATGTAATATGAAAATTGGTAATATGTATTTGAAAGTCTATTTGGCAAGGGCTGGAAATCTTCTTATTTTTCACTTAATTTATCAAAAATTTATTCGTATTTGCATGCTGAGATGTCTTAAAGGTGCTAACTTTGTTGGTTCTTGCGGTAACTGGGGAGATTAAAGAAATTTTCTTTTCTGGCTCAACTCTGGTTTGTTAACCTAAAGGGTAGGCTGACAGAAGATGGGTTAGATTTCCAAGCTTTTTGTTTATTAATTCAATATTTAATATGTTTTCAATTTCAAAGTCTGAATTGTTATGGACAGTTGTCGATGGCGTTCGCTTTCTTCTTTTCTCCTCAAGGGCCTACCCCATGTCGCTTTCTTTTCAAGCAAACTTGGATAAGCAACCCCCCACGTCTTCTGCTTCCCTTCATCTTTTTCTGTAGGTGGAATAATTAATATAACCGAAGTAACACCAGAATAGGCTTAAAGATGAGACCTTTAGCTTTAGGCCACACTGCTCACCGTGTTGTGACCACATCTACTCCATGTACTGTTGGCTCGAATTTCTCCAAATCTGCACAACAGTCATCAGAAAAGTAAAAGAACCCAATAGAAAATTGGAAAGAAATATCCAAAGAGACCTATCAAGCAAGGCATTCATCTTAGCGGTTGTGGGTCCCATTGGACCACCCATGGATTGACACATGCATTTTTATCTTCCTCTCCTTCACATCTTGAGTCTTATACTCCATAGAGCTAGAGGACACCATAGTGGTGGCCTTGGCTCTTACGGCTGATGAAAATCACTCGCTTGACTCCATCAAAAGATCCCTTGTTTTGATCATTAACTCAACTTCATATACAATATTTAGAGAACCTTTCACATATATGCGTAAAGACCCTTATCTTCGATCCAGTTCAATTCCATAAATTTCTGCTAAAAGATGGATCTCGATGAGTGGGAACTACTGCCCCGTGAGGGATTTCGTGATTATAGAGAAGATGAAGAAAAGGAGATTATAGGAGGAAGCAAACGTAGCTCCAGTCCGAAAACTGTCTTTAACATGAACTACTTCATGTGCCCTTCTTCACCGCCAAGAAGTTCAAGTTCAGTGCCTAACCATCTTGCTCCAGTTCCAATCCAGTTAGAACCAGCGAGTGGTAGGGACCCTGATGATGAATTGTCTAAAGGAGGAGTCACCATGGTACCTATTGACATAAGTAAGGTGGTTCCTTCCATGATCATGCCAAAAGTCAGGATTACTAATATAGGATCGAAAGAAGCTGATCAAGATCCGGCTTCTCAAGTTTTCTTCAAGAAAATGAAGGAACATGAATTTGTCGACATGAAAAAATTGGAGTCTCCTAAGTCTCCTACTAAAGGTTTTGCCCCTCCTCAGATCGAGGCCTATAAAGGCGAGACCTTGAGTTCGCCTAGATTCAAGAACCAGAAAGAAGATACGGAAGAAGAGGCTATGTGGGAGGAGAGTAGCGAGGGTTTAAACATATGGAAGTGGAGCTTCACTGGGATTGGTGCGATTTGCACTTTTGGTATTGCTGCTGCTGCAACCATTTGTGTCATTATTCTGGGAAGCCACCAAAAGAACAGCCACCAGAATCAGAATTTCAGGATCCAGATTTACAGTGATGATAAGGTTGGTAAATCACCTCCAAGTTCTTTTCTTAATTTTCTCGCGTATTCATGATCACAATCTTAGGTCATGTTTCTGAAATTTTTAAATGCTATCGTGTAGCTATCAGTTTGTTTTCTTCTATTAAGTCTCCACATTTTAACGGGATTTCAGTAATAGCTTGCTCTATTTGATGTTTTGGGGTACTTGTGAGAGATTCCGTCCTTGTGTAACAAAATCTTCGGACCAGATACACGTACACAAGGTCTCCCAATCAAACATGGAGTGGCACGTAATTCTTATTTCTCATTTTGGAAACTCTTCTTATTACAGAGGATAAAGCAAGGGGATCGCCAACCAACAAGATTGAACGAAGCAATTTCAACAGCAAGAGGCGTTCCAGCTCACATAACTATTGGTGGGTACTACAGTGGTCTTTAGAGCAAAGCCTGACTAAGAAAAGTCCCAATTCTCGCTGCCAATTGGAGGATGCGCTAAATCTGCTACACTTGCTATTTTTGTAAATTAAAACTATATGGATGTTTGTGTATATTCTCATGGATCCTGTTTGTATTGTAGATTCTATATAATATAAGCCAGTAATTTGGTATCTTACTGGGGTGTCTCACAATTAGCCCCAATAATTGAATGTTCAAGTACTCGAAACGGTCCCCCAATATGAGCTGGAAATTATTCAGTATCTTGTTCTTGTTTGGTTCTGAACAAATTTGGCATGCATTTGGTATTTTCCAGTCGTTGATTTTGGTATTAATCTTGCATGATGCAAACATATTAGCTTTGGATCATCTCATGTGCTTAATCATGTAGAGAGATATTCTTTAACACGAAAAGAAAAGCATTGACATGACAACCAAAACATCCAAACAAAAGAGATTTACTGAGTCCTGACCCACTTTTGACTAAGTGACGCAGTGGTTGATTGTCAATAGTGGTGACGCTACAAACTCATGATTTGAAAGCCCTGTTTGTCGGTTGTGTAGGATCATCACTACTTTGTTTTTCACATGCAAAGGAGCCTTAGATGATGGAATCAAACAAAAACAGACACGGAAAAGTTTCGAAAAGGCTTTTAATACATCTCACAATGATTATGGTGAAACTCTTTTACTCCCTAGTGATTCATGCCAAAATAGTCCCTCCCACAGCATACAGTTGGCTTTCTGGTGAGCACAGACCGACCAATATTGAAGAACATTACTTCACTTGCAGAGTTAAACCAACCCATTTGTTCTGTAAAGTTCATCTCTTTCCTTCCTGTCCATGAATTATGTGAAGTAACCAAATCCATTAGTCCAAACTGCGTATCTACAACAGGAAAACTCTAACTGGAACTGAAAAAGTTCGCAGTATAAAAGTCAGATCAATGGCTATCATCTGCTTACTCAAATCAAACAATGTACAATCAACAGTTCTAAATTTGTGAGCAAACGCTTGAAAAATAATTAGATCAAGCCTCAGAATTGCAGAATGTCAGCAAGACCCAATGAGTCATTCAGTCCCGAAAGATGGTGTTTTAGTGACTGATTTCATCATCGGCAATAGCTCAAAATAATCGAAATGAAGAATAATAAACCTGGCACGAGATTCAACAAGTAAACAAAATCATGACTTTCAAGACCTCTTATCTCACATTAAGCAAAGAGGCTCCATGCTTTACAATATTTTACCAAATCAACTTGCATTCCCAACTTTCCCGTTATAGTTAAATAAGCCGGCATCGTTCATTTTGATTACACGTACTTCAAAATATTCCCCCAAAAAAAGATCGATGTGCCAAATGTAAGAATTCACCTATAAGTAAGGATCAGAAAACAGTTTATCGCCTAACCCTCAAACAGATTCCTGAGTTAAACCCTCTTAGTTTAGCCTCTGTCGGGACGGGATGGCATTTACAAATTTGCACCTTCCGGCCTTTTTGAGGGTACTTACCACAAGAATCAGAAAGGCTTGAACAGACAGGAAACATTGAAACCTTTAGAACAATCTAGACATAATGAAGTCAATTTTTCCGACAGAACATCCTAAAAATCAGACTAGCAGATGCAACAAATACAATACTGGAAGAGCTGACTTAGGGAGCATAAAAAGACATAAAATCTTCGAATCAAACTAGGGAAGGAACGTAGAACTGAAGTTCCTCACCCTCAAACCGATTCAAATAGTCTACGCCTCTGTCTGAACCAAAAGGAGGCTTTTAAGTTTAAGCCTTTTGGTTATTCGAAGGCAATTGTCTAACACAACACGAGCACACACATTCCATTAGTAATAAAACAGAGTGAAATTGAGGACAAGTCTAAAAAGTCATAGCTGATCAATGTACAAGGCTGCTTGGGGGACAGATGATGAAGTAAATGAACAAACTGACCCCTCAAAGGCCTCAGGAACAAAAAGGATTCCCTTTTTGATCCAAATTAATATGTGCCTCCTAACTAAGCCAGATAAGAAATCGCATATACATACATACAAATATGTAAAGATTCAAACGGCTACTCAAAGAGGCAGTTTTATTGGGTGAGAACTGAACAATTGAGGAAGCAAGGCGTAGAAGAGATTGCTGGCGTGGCCAGGGGATTCTAGAGAAACACACTGAGGCGTAAGGGCTAAGAGATTGAGAGTCTAGGGCTGTACAAAGCACAGTTAGGTTTTAAGATTGGGGTTTGAGTTTAGGGTTTTCTCCATCGCTAGAAATATCAAATTACTGAAATGCCCTCCGGATGCCGTTTGGACTTTTGAGCTCACTGGCTTTTTCTGGCCCAACCCTCGCCTCTGATGTCCTTTTACTCGTTCCTTCGTTAAATAACTAAATGCACTAAAACAAAATAAATATTATTCGAATTTGAATTTATCTTTTTCAGAAAAAATAATAATTAATTTGTAAAAAAATAATTTTTAATTTTTCAAAAAATACTTTCTTTTGAATTTTAATTATAATAATGATAAAATGTACGCAACATAAACATTATTTACGAACTAATTAAATGTTGCTTATATCAATGTTATGAATACCGTATCGAGATCGGTACCGGATTGAGCTCTGGAACGGAACGGTACCGGTACCAGGTACTGTTTCGGAGAATTTTTTAAATTTATAAAATAGTCTTTAAAATTTTTAAAAATTGCAAAATAGTCCATATTGATATATTATACAGTTGTACTGTATACTTTTACTAGTTTACTTTTTACATCAACCAAACTTTCAAAAATCTTAATAATAAATAATAATGATAATTAA